>JARQOD010004991.1:0-50939 GCA_033576555.1 Oophaga sylvatica
CCCGGGAAAAAAAAACCACCCCCCTTTTTTTTTAAAATATGCTTTCCTGGATCAAACCACCCCTTACGTCAAAAAAAAAAACCGGGGGTTTAAAACCCCAACCCCCCCCCCATTTAAAAAAAAATGAAAACCCGGATAAACCCCCCCCCCCTTACATCCAAAAATGCCCCCGGCCAAAACCACCCCCCTTACTCCAAAAATGCCCCGGGAAAAAAAACCCAAAACCCCTTTCCCTTTATTTTAAAAAAAATGAAATTGGGGGACAAACCCTTTTTTCCCCCTTAAACGCCCAAAAAAATGCATCCGGGACAAACCCAAACCCCCCCCTTTATAGAAATGAACCAGGGACAAAACACCTTTCCCCTTACTGCAAAAAGGGCATGGGTAAAAACCACTCCCCCTTAAACGTCTAAAATGCACCTGGACGAAACCACCTTTCCTTACACAAAAATCCCCCCCCGGGGGACCCCCCCCCCAAAAAAACCCCCCCCCCTTAGGTCAAAAATGCACCAGGATGAAACCCCCCCCCTTACTCCAAAAAAAACCCCTGGGGCAAAACCCCCCCCCTTAGGTACAAAAATGCACCCCGGGAAAAAACCCTTTTTTCCCTTACTCCAAAAATCCCCCCGGGAAACAAAACCCCCCTTTTTAAAAAAAATTGCACCAGGACAAAACCCCCCTTCCTTACGCCAAAAATGCACCCGGGGAAAAAAAAACCACCCCCTTTTTCCCCGTAAAAATGAAACCCCGGGGGACAAACCCCCCTTTTCCTTAACCCCCCAAAAATTCCCCCCCGGGGGAAAAACCACCCCCCCTTTAAAACCCCAAAAAATTTTGCCCCGGGACAAAACCAACCCCCCTTATTTTAAAAAATTATAAACCCGGGTTTTGAAAAAACCAAAAAAACCCCCCCCCCTTAGGGTCCAAAAAGCAAAGGGGGACGAAACCCCCCCTTTTTTTTACGCCCAAAAAAGGGGCCCCCCGCGAAAAACCACCCGCTTTTTCGCCCCAAAAATTTGCACCTGGGACAAACCCCCCCCCTTTTAAAAAGAAAAAAGCACCCCGGATGAAATCCCCCCCCCTTAAACTCCAAAATTGCACCGGGGCCCAAAAACCCCTCCCCATTTTTCTGTATGCCCCAAAAATGCACCCGGGGGGAAAACACCCCCGTTATAAAAAAAAATTTTTACCGGAAAAACCCCCCCCCCACCTTACGTAAAAAAAAACACCGGGGGCGAAACCCCCCCTTTTACGGCTAAAAATATGTTGAGCGTCGGCCGAAAACTAAAAAATTTTTTCGAAAGGGGTATCGCCAAAATCACTAATATCGTCGTTTTCCGATTCCGATCCCGGGAAAGTCCAATGAAAAGTCTATGGGAAAAAAAAAAAGGGAAACCCAAAAAAAAAAAACCTTTTCCCTTTTTTGTTTTTAAAAAAAAAATAAACACACAAAAAATACATATATAATAATAATATATACAGGGCCCTTGTGCCCCTATAATCATAAATTTTTATTTATACACTTTTTACATATAAAATAGACCGGATTCAATTGCCGGGTAAAGCCGTGACATACCCCATAGAATCGACGGCCGGGCCAAATTACCCCCCAAAACCTTTGCCCCTTGCGACCAACTTGGCGACAAACGGGATTCGTAGCTCGCTATAAGCAGTCCCGTTGCCTAAAATAAAACCCCGGGTTTTTTTTGTGTTTTAAAAAAGCTAAAATCATAAAAGAATGTATTTCCCTTTTTTTTTTTTTTTTCCCCCATATCGCGTCACGAGGGGGCAATTGTGAAAAAAAAAGGGGCTTGCTCTTGGGGGGTGTACACCATTTCAGGGCCCCGACCACTAAAAAGGTACTGCAATGTAAGATGGGCCCCCCCAGCTTTTTGAGTTCCCCCCCCAAACCCCCCCCAAATTTTTTGGGGGAAAAAAAAAACGAAGGTCCCGCTTCACAAACAAAAGGGGGGCCCTCCAGATGCTAATGACACTTTTTACTTTTGGGGGAAGGGGGGGTAATGGACACCCCCCAGAATTGAAGGGATGAGCATCCCCAAAAACTCCCCCCACGGAAGCGGGCCCCCCATCCCCCACGGAACCCAAACCCTTGGCACCCGGGCCCGGAAACCCCCCTCGCTGGGGAAAAAGCGAGGATACCCTAAGAGGGGCCGGCCCGGCACCGGGGGGGGGGGTCCCCCCCGGAGGAACCACGGCGTCCCAAAAAAAAACTTGGGGGGGGCCCTCCCCCCACCGGAAAAAACTGTACCGGGGAAGGGGGGGAACCCTTCAAATAAGGGGGCCGGGGCCCGGGGAAACCCCCCTTGCAAAGTGGGTCCGGGTTTACGTTGTTTTTTTGGGAGGCAAACCCTTCCTGCAAAAAACCTCTGCCCCGGGACCCCCAAACCCCCCCGTCTGCCCCCTCGCGAACAGAAAACGAAAAACCCTTTCCCCATGGGAGGGCCGCGCAGGCACCAAGGTCACCATCTGTAAACCGGGGGCCCCGACGTCATTTTTAAAGCCGCTGCTTCCTCCCAGGGAGCACCGCCAGGACTGGGGGGCCCAGGAAGCTGCCGAAAAGGAAAACTGAAGCGAGTTTGAGGGGGGAGACATGGAGCTGCTGGTGGAGGGAAAAAATTTTAACCGGCGTCAGGGGGAAAAGTGGAGACTTTGGGGGGGCGGGGAAAAGAGCACAAAGGGAGCAGCAGAAACCCAAAAAACTTCGCCGCAGCGAAAGGACCGGGGGAGATAAGGGCCCAAATGAAAAAGAAAAAGGGAAAAAACCCGTGGGAGCCGCGGCAAAGGGGGGCAGTACGGGGCTTTAAAAAAAATTTAAAGGTGGTTTGGGGGTTCATCCAGGACCCCCGGACTTTATTTAGAAGTTTTTGTGAACCGGGGACGGGGGCTCCCTCCCAGAAGGACAAACCCCGGGGGGGGCCCCTTTTTTTCCCGGGAATTTTGGGGAAAACACCCCACCGGGGTTTCAATGGAGGAAAACCCAAAAAAGGGTTTCCAGGTCGCCCCCCACTCCCCCCAAATGTCGGGGAAACCCTTTAGCCCCCCGGAGCCTTCACCTCCCACATCCAGGCCTCTGCAAAATTTCCCCCCCCCACGCCGAAATCTCCCCAGCCCCCTCGTGGTCTCCCTCAGCACCCCGCTAGGGGGCATGATAAGTTTTAGCTGGCCCGTCCCCGGGGGCCTTTTTAGGCCCCCTGGGGGTTTTTTCAGTCCGGGCATGGGGGGCCAACCCGAGGGAAAAAAGGGGTGGCCACACAGCCCAAAAAAAGGGGGCACACTGCCCGTAAAAGGGGCCCCACACCCCTCAGGCCCCCGGGGGCCCCCCCTTTGGGCCGGGGTGTTTGGAAAACATCAAAGGGTCCCCCGGGGTACCCGGGGGAAAAACCCCTTCCAAAAAATTTTAAATAACCCGGACGGGGTCCCTGTATGTAAATAGTTAAATATGTAAATAGTTAAATTGTTGATGTACCCGGACGGGTGAATGTTCATAAAAAAATTTTTTAATTTAATAAAAAACACAACACAGTTTTCATTACTTTATTACAGTCTCATCTTGCGACGCCATCGATCTCCTGTAAAAAAATGAAAAAAAAAAAAACAGCAGTATACCACCTGTCCGACGCAGTCCATAGTAACGAGTGTCCCACGACGATCCAGCTCTGCTACATCAGAATGACAGGCAGAGCCTGTCATCCCGGCGCAGCACAGCTGATTACCTGCTTCCCCGGCGGTGACGTCATCGGACTGACTGCTTTACGGCCGGGATTACCCAGCAGTCACTGCAGTTATCGCGAGAAACTGCATGTGACCACCGGGAGAAGAGGATGGCGGCCATGAAGCAGTCCAGGCCGTGACCGCCGGAGATCTTCTGCCAGGTAAGTGCCGCTGACTCCTGACAGACCCGACCGACGGACACTGACAGTGACAGACCCGACCGACGGACACTGACAATGACAGTGACAATCCCGATTCCGGTATTCGATATGACGAAAATATCGGTATTCGGAATCGAAAGGCCGATACAGCTAATATCGGCCGATATCCGATATTTGCAGTATCGTATCGCTCAACACTACTAAAAAGGCATCTGGGATTCAACCACTCCCCCTTAAATCCAAAAATGCATCTGGGTTGAAACCACCTGTCCTTTACGTAAAAATGCATTCAGGACAAAACCACCCCCTTACGTCAAGAAATGCACACAGGACGAAACAACCCCCCTTACTTCCAAATATGCACCCGGTAGGATACCACCCCCTTACATACAAAAATGCACCCTGGACGAAACCACCCCCCTTACGTACAAAAATGCACCAGGGATAAAACCACCCTTCCATATGTCCAAAAATGCAGCCGGGATGAAACCACCCCCTTACGTCAAAAAATGCAACCAGGAAGAAACCACCCCCCTTACTTCCAAAAATGCACCCAAGATTAAACCGCCCCCCCTTACGTCCAAAAATGCATCACAGACGAAACCACCCCCCATACGTCCAAAAATGCACCCGGAAGAAACCAGCCCCCCTTACGTCCAAAAATTCACGCGGGACGAAAACACCCCCCTTACGTTCAAAAATGCACCAGGGATGAAACCACTCTTCCTTACGTCCAAAAATGAAGCCGGATGAAACCATCCCCCTTAAGTCCAAAAATCCACCCGGGACCAAACCACCCCCTTACTTCCAAAAATGCACCAAAGATTAAACCACCCCCCTTACTTCCAAAAATGCACCAAAGATTAAACCACCTCCCTTACGTCCAAAAATGCATCACGGATTAAACCACCCCCCTTACGTCCAAAAATTCACCCGGGACAAAACCAGCCCCCCTTACGTCCAAAAATGCACCCGGGACGAAACCACCCCCTTACGTACAAAAATGCACCCGGGACGAAACCACCCCCTTACGTACAAAAATGCACCCGGGACGAAACCACCCCCCTTACGTACAGAAAGGCACCAGGGACAAAACCACCCCCCTTACGCTCAAAAATGCACCCGAGACTAAACCACCCCCCTTATGTATAAAAAGGCACCTGGGATGAAACCACCCCCTTAGGTACAAAAATGCACCAGGGATGATACCACCCTTGCTTATGTCCAATAATGCATCTAGGACGAAACCACCCCCCCTTACTTCCAAAAATGCAACCGGGACGAATCTACTCCCCTTTTACGTAAAAATGCACCCGGGACGAAACCATCAACTCTTACGTCCAAAAATGCACCCGGGACCAAACCACCTCCTTAAGTCAAAAAATGCATCCGGGAAAAAATCACCCGCTTATGTCCAAAATTGCATCACGGACGAAACCACCCCCCTTACATCAAAAAATGCACCCGGGATGAAACCAGCCCCCCTTACGTCCAAAAATGCACCCGGGACAAAACCACCCTCCTTACGTATAAAATGCACCTGGGACGAAACCAACCCCCTTACGTACAAAAAATGCACCCAGGACGAAACCACCCTTTCTTACGTCCAAAAATGCATCTGGGACGAAACCACCACCCTTTTGCGTCCAAAAATGCACCTGGAATGAAACCACCCCCCTTAGTACAAAAATGCACCAGGAACGAAACCACCCTTCCTTACGTCCAATAATGCATCTGGGATGAACTCATTCCTCCTTACGTCCAAAAAAGCACTCAGGACGAAACCACCCCCCTTACGTCAAGAAATATAAATTGGACGAAACTACCACCTTACTTCTAAATATGCACTCGGGACTAAACCACCCCCTCTTACGACCAAAAAGGCATCTGGGATTCAACCACCCCCCTTACATCCAAAAATGCATCTGGGTCGAAACCACCTGTCCTTTACGTTAAAATGCACCTGGGACGAAACAAATCACCTTTACGTCCAAAAATGCATTCAGGAAAAAACCACCCCCTTTACATCCAAAAATTGCACTAGGGACGAAACCACCCACCTTACATCAAAAAATGCATCAGGAACGAAACCACCCCCCATCACGTCCAAGAATGTATCCAGGACGAAACCACCTCCCTTTACGTCCAAAAATGCACCCGGGACGAAACCACCCCCGCTAACATCCAAAAATGCACCTGGATGAAACCACCCCCTTACATACAAAAATGCATCTGGGACAAAACCACCCCCCTTTCTTACAAAAATGCACCAGGGATGAAACCACCCTTCCTTACGTCCAAGAATGCAGCCGGGATGAAACCACCCCTCTTATGTCCAAAAATCCACCCGGGACCAAACCACCCTCTTGCGTCAAAAAATGCACCCAGGAAGAAACCACCCCCCTTACTTCCAAAAATGCACCCAAGATTAACCACCCCCCCTTATGTCCAAAAATGCATCACGAACTAAACCACCCCCCATACGTCCAAAATGCACCAGGGACGAAACCAGCCCCCCTTACGTCCAAAAATGCACCCGGGACGAAACCACCCCCTTGCGTACAAAAATGCACATGGGATGAAACCACCCCCCTTACATACAAAAACAAAAAGGCACCAGGGACAAAACCACCCCCCTTACGTACAAAAATGCACTCGAGACGAAACCAACCCCCTTACGTATAAAAAGGCACCTGGGACGAAACCACCCCCCTTAGGTACAAAAATGCACCAGGGACGATACCACACTTCCTTACGTCCAATAATGCTTCTGGGATGAAACCACCCCCCCTTACTTCCAAAAATGCATCTGGGATGAAACCACCACCCCTCTACGTCCAAAAATGTACTCGGGACAAAACCAACCCCCTTACGTCAAGAAATGTACCATGGACGAAACCACCACCTAAATTCTAAATATGCACTCGGGACGAAGCCATCCCCCTAACGTCAAAATATGCACCAGGGACAAAACCACCCCCTCTTATGGCCAAAAAGGCATCTGGGATTCAACCACCCCCCCTTACATCCAAAAATGCATCTGGGTCGAAACCACCTGTCTTTAACGTAAAAATGCACCCGGGACGAAACCACCCATCTTTACGTCCAAAAATGCATTCAGGACAAAACCACCCCCCTTCGTCAAGAAATGCACACAGGACGAAACCACCCCCTTACTTCTAAATATGCACCCGGGATGAAACCACCCCCCATTACATACAAAAATGCACCCCGGATGAAACCACCCCCTTACATCCAAAAATTGCACTAGGGACGAAACCACCCCCCTTACGTCCAAAATGCATCAGGTACAAAACCACCCCCATCACGTCCAAGAATGCATCCAGGACGAAACCACCTCCCTTTACGTCCAAAAATGTACCCGGGACGAAACCACCCCGGCTTACATCCAAAAATGCACCTGGATGAAACCACCCCCTTACATACAAAAATGCACCCGGGACGAAACCACCCCCTTACGTACAAAAATGCACCAGGGATGAAACCACCCTTCCTTATGTCCAAAAATGCAGCCGGGATGAAACCATCCCCCATATGTCCAAAAATCCACCCAGGACCAAACCACCCCCTTATGTCAAAAATGCACCCAGGAAGAAACCACCCCCTTACTCCAAAAATGCACCCAAATCAAACACCCCCCCCCTTACGTCCAAAAATGCATCATGAACGAAACCCACCCCCCTTACGTCCAAAAATGCACCCGGGCGAAATCACCACCCTTACGTCCAAAAATGCACCCTGGACAAAACCACCCCTCTTACGTACAAAAATGCACCCGGACGAAACCACCCCCCTTACGTTCAATAATGCACTAGGGATGAAACCACCCTTCCTTACGTACAAAAATGAAGCCGGGATGAAACCATCCCCCTTATGTCCAAAAATCACCTGGACAAACCACCCCCTACGTCAAAAATGCACCAGGAAGAAACCACCCCCTTTACTTCCAAAAATGCATCCAAGATTAAACAACCCCTTACGTCCAAAAATGCTCACGGATGAAACCACCCCCCATACTCCAAAAATGCACCGGACGAAACCAGCCCTACTTACGTCCAAAAATGCACCCGGGAACGAAACCCCACCCCCTTACGTACAAAAATGCACTCGGGACGAAACCACCCCCCTTACGTACAGAAAGGCACCAGGACAAAACCACCCCCCTTACGTACAAAAATGCACCCGAGACTAAACCCCCCCCCTTACGTATAAAAAGGCACCTGGGACTAAACCACCTCCCTTAGGTACAAAAATGCACCAGGGATGATACCACCTTCCTTATGTCCAATAATGCATCTGGGACAAACCACCCCCCCTTACTTTCAGAAAATGCAACCGGGACGAAACTACCCCCCTTTTACGTAAAAATGCAACCGGGACGAAACCATCAACTCTTACGTCCAAAAATCATGCGGGAACAAACCACCCCCTTAAGTCAAAAAATGCATCCGGGACAAAATCACCCGCTTACGTCCAAAAATGCATCACGGACGAAACCAATGCCCTTACATCAAAAAATGCACCTGGGATGAAACCAGCCCCCCTTACGTCCAAAAATGCACCCGGGACAAAACCACTCCAATTACGTATAAAAATGCACCTGGGACGAAACCAACCCCTTACGTACAAAAAATGCACCCAGGACGAAACCACCCTTTCTTACGTCCAATAATGCATCTGGGATGAACTCATTCCCCCTTATGTCCAAAAATGCACTCGGTACGAAACCACCCCCTTACGTCAAGAAATGTAAATTGGACGAAACTACCACCTTACTTCTAAATATGCACTCAGGAAGAAACCACCCCCCTTACATCAAAAATGCACCAGGACAAACCACCCCCTCTTACGGCCAAAAAGGCATCTGGGATTCAACCACCCCCCTTACATCCAAAAAGCTTTGGTCGAAACCACTGTCTTACTAAAAAGCACCCGGACGAAACCACTCACCTTTACGTCCAAAAATGCATTCAGGACAAAGCCACCCCCCCTTCGTCAAGAAAAGCACACAGGACGAAACCACCCCCCTTACTTCTAAATATGCACCCGGGATGAAACCACCCCCCATTACATCCAAAAATGCACCCAGGTGTCATGTGTGCATTGCCACGAAGATCGTCGCGGTTGCACATTTTGACTTCTCACAGCTGAGCTGCTGTTTCTTTGTGTTTGGCAGCTAGGGAGTTAATTCTGTCTGTGCTCGGTGCTGGGACTGGGTGCAGTTTCTCCCGGCTGCAATTGATTATTTGTTGATTGGTTTCCTTTAAATTCCTGGTTGTCTGCTTGGGGAGTTGCCAGTGAAACCTTCATGCAGACCACAGATAGGAATGAATCTGTATAGACTTTAGTTGTGAGCTCCTTAGTTGTTCTAAGCTCAACTTGGTTAGAGTTTATTTCCCAGACCATTTATGTTCCTTTGGTGTTTGAGTGTGTATGCAAGCGAGTGTTATCCTGTCTGTCTTATATGTCTAATCTGTGTATTTAGCTAAGATCAGCCCATATCCCTTTGGTGGTAGTCAGGATCCTTCTTAGGACTGATTACAGGGTTCAGGGTCTGATAGGAGACAGGGTTAGGTTGGTGACTTGGACCTCTGAACCATTATCAGTACCTCCAAGGTGAGGGATTAGTTAGGACCCCAGTTTACGGTCAGGTTAGATCCCGGTCCACCTCTTTCCTGTTTCAGCTCATCAAGTCCTCAAGATTAACCCTGAGTTCAGCAGATATCGTGTCAGGTAAATCTATTCTATACTTACATGCTGATGTTGCTATACTAGTTGTTGTATAGAGTGTTGTTCCTGTATTAATAGTTTACTGACATTTTATACATATCATTAGACAGCGTGACATTTTCACTGGCCATAAAAATTATCTCCAGTTACCATGGATCCAGTAGCCCAGCTGGCTCTGCAGTTGCAGGGATTATCCATGGAGCTGACGGACATTAAGTCCAAAGTTTTGTCTCCCCTGGAGCAAACCAGAGTTGAACCTAAGGTTGCTCTCCCGGACAGGTTCACTGGTGGGCGAGACAAATTTTTCACCTTCCGGGAGGCATGTAAATTGTATTTTCGGCTTCGGCCTCGATCATCAGGGAGTGAGGAGCAGAGAGTGGGAATTGTTATCTCACTTCTGCAAGGGGACACTCAATCCTGGGCATTTTCCCTTCCTCCGGGATCCCCGGCTCTACTGTCTGTAGATCAATTTTTTACTGCCCTGGGATTGGTATATGATGACCCAGATCGGGTCTCTCTTGCTGAGACAAAATTACGTAAGATACAGCAGGGAGATCGTCCGGCAGAGGAATTTGCTTCTGAGTTTCGTAGATGGGCCACAGATGCTCAGTGGAATGACCCAGCTCTTAGGAGCCAGTTTTGTCATGGGCTTTCTGATAAATTAAAAGACGTTTTGGCTCAGTATGAGTCTCCTCCTTCTCTGGAGGCTGCTATGGCCTTAGCTATCCGTACTGATAGACGGCTTCGGGAGAGGGGTGAGGTAACCCCACTCCCTGTTGTTTCTCCACCTACCACTAAAGTCCCTTATGTTGAGGTTCCCCTTGTCTGTTCGGATGAGCCTATGCAGTTGGGAGGGACATCATTTCGTAGGAGGAGATTGGCGGTACGCCGCAGGACTAGAAGATGTTTTTTCTGCGGGAAAGAGGGACATTTTGTTGGAGAATGTCCATCCCGTGCCTTGTTGAGCCAAAAGTCGCCGGAAAACTGTTAATCCCAGGTTGTGTGGTGGACGACAACCTGGGAGTATGTATTTCATCCGCCAGTTCTTCTCAGTTCCTTGTACCAGTGGAGGTGGTAGTTGGTACGAGAGTGGAGAGATTGTCTGTTCTTCTTGATAGTGGTTCCGGGGCTAATCTGGTTGACGCTCAGTTTGCTCAGGCTCAAGGTATGCATCTGAGTGTATTGGTCAAACCGATCCCTATATTCTCCATTGACGCCAGGCCTCTCGGGCAAGGTAGCTTTGTTCATGAGGTTCATAACATTGACCTTCGGGTAGGGGCAATACATAGGGAACAATTATCTTGTTATGTGTTGGAGGGTCTACCTACTCCCATTGTGTTGGGACTTCCTTGGTTGGTTAAACATAACCCTGTGATTAATTGGCAGTCCAGAGAAATAAGCCAATGGGGTGAGTTTTGCAAAAGCAACTGCATGAACACAGTCATCAGTGCGGTCATGCCTAGTACATTGCCTCCTTTTTTGGAGGATTTTGGGGATGTTTTCTCTGAGGAGGGGTGTCAGGAGTTGCCTCCTCATCGCGTGTATGACTGCTCTATTAATCTCCTTCCTGATGCTAAGTTGCCTAAAGCTAGGTTGTATAATCTTTCTGGTCCTGAGAGGCAGGCTATGAAAGATTATATTTCTGAAAGTCTGGCCAAAGGGCATATTAGACCTTCATCTTCCCCAGTAGCCGCGGGGTTCTTCTTTGTGAAGAAGAAAGATGGAGGCCTACGCCCTTGCTTGGATTTCCGCGAACTTAATCGGATTACTGTTCGAGATCCGTATCCACTCCCTCTTATTCCTGATCTCTTCAATCAAATTGTTGGCGCCAAATGGTTTTCTAAATTGGATCTCAGGGGGGCGTATAATCTGATTAGGATAAAAGAGGGGGATGAGTGGAAAACGGCGTTTAACACGCCGGAGGGACATTATGAGAACCTAGTCATGCCTTTTGGTCTGACTACTGCACCAGCAGTATTCCAACATTTTGTTAATGACATTTTTCGTCACCTTGTGGGGCTGTTTGTGGTTGTATATTTGGACGACATTTTAATTTACTCGCCAGATCTTGTGTCTCATCAGGAGCATGTGAGACAGGTGTTGCAGATCTTGCGAGACAATAAATTATACGCCAAACTGGAGAAGTGTGTATTTGCCGTACAGGAACTTCAGTTTTTGGGTTTTTTGGTGTCAGCCTCCGGTTTCCGTATGGACCCTGAAAAGGTGAGAGCAGTGCTTGAATGGGATCAGCCAGGGGATCTTAAGGCTCTGCAGCGTTTTTTGGGGTTTGCTAACTACTACTGGAAATTTATTTGTAATTTCTCATCTGTCGTCAAACCTCTCACTGACATGACAAGAAAAGGGACGGATTTTTCTAAATGGTCGGACAAAACTTGCCAAGCCTTTTCCTCTTTGAAGAAATGTTTTGCTTCGGCACCCGTTCTCATCCAACCAGATGCATCTCAGCCGTTCATTGTGGAGGTGGATGCGTCTGACGTAGGGGTGGGTGCTATATTGTCCCAGGGTCCGTCCCCTGGTAAATGGCATCCGTGCGCTTTCTTTTCTAAGAAATTGTCGTCCGCCGAAAGGAATTATGATATCGGCAATAGGGAACTTTTGGCCATTAAGTTAGCTTTTGAAGAATGGCGTCACTTTTTGGAGGGGGCAGTCCACCCGGTTACCGTTATTACTGATCACAAGAACCTGTTGTATTTGGAATCCGCTAAGCGTCTGAATTCCAGACAAGCTCGATGGTCGCTGTTTTTTACCAGGTTTAATTTTGTCGTCACTTATCGCCCGGGGTCTAAGAATGTAAAGGCTGATGCCTTGTCTCGCAGTTTCCCAGGGGCCGGGAAAACGGATGACCCGAGTCCTATCCTTCAGGAGGGGGTGGTAGTGTCGGCTGTATTTTCTGAGCTTGAGGAGGAGGTGTTAGAGGCTCAGGGGGACGCCCCTGCAGGACCTCCAGGGAGACTGTTTGTCCCAAATCTGTTGAGACAAAAGGTTATTGAGGCACATCATAATTCTGCTCTAGCAGGACATCCAGGGAGTAAGGCTACTTTAGATCTCCTTTCTCGCCGGTTTTGGTGGCCTAATGCTAATAAAGATGTTATAACTTTTGTCGCGTCATGTGGGGTGTGTGCTCGCTCTAAAACCCCTCATACCCGTCCGTCTGGGACCCTTTTACCCTTGAAACTTCCGGAGCGTCCATGGACTCATTTATCTATGGACTTCATTACGGACCTTCCTCCGTCGTCAGGGAATACTGTCATACTGGTGGTTGTTGACAGGTTCAGTAAGATGGCACATTTCGTTGTCCTTCCTGCACTCCCTAATGCTAAAACTCTGGCGCAGGTGTTCATTAGGGAGATCGTTAGACTTCATGGGTTGCCTTCTGATGTGGTGTCAGATAGGGGGTCTCAGTTTGTGTCCAAATTTTGGAGGGCATTTTGTTTACGTCGGGGGATGCAATTGTCATTTTCCTCGGCTTTTCATCCGCAGACCAATGGTCAGACAGAGCGTCTGAATCAGAGCTTAGAGACATATCTCCGGTGTTTTGTCTCAGAGAACCAAGAGGACTGGTCTTCTTTCTTGCCTCTGGCAGAGTTCGCTCTTAACAACAGGCGGAGCGAGTCCACTGGTAAATCCCCGTTTTTTGGGGCATATGGTTTTCATCCCCAGTTTTGTACTTTCAATGGGGGGGGCCCTTCTGGGGATCCTGAGGAGGAGCGTTTCTCGTCGTCACTTGCTTCTATGTGGAGAGGTGTATTGAATAATCTGAGTGCGATGGGGAACCGTTACAAACGTATGGCTGATAGGAGGAGAGTTTCTGGTCCAGATCTGAATGTGAACGATCTGGTATGGTTGTCTACCAGGAATATAAAACTTAAAGTGCCCTCCTGGAAACTGGGTCCCAGATTCATCGGGCCGTACAGGATCAGTTCCATAATTAATCCTGTGGCATTTCGTCTGGACCTCCCTCCTACGTTTAAAATTCATAATGTGTTCCACAAGTCATTACTTAAAAGGTATGTGGCACCAGTCATACCGTCACCTCTACCTCCTCCTCCTGTGTTGGTCAATGGTAACTTGGAATTTCAAGTATCAAAGATCATTGACTCACGTCTGAATCGCCGGTCCCTTCAGTACTTGGTGCATTGGAAGGGGTATGGTCCAGAGGAGAGGACGTGGGTCCCTGCGTCTGATGTTAACGCAGATCGTTTGGTTCGGACCTTCCACAGAACTCACCCGGGCAGGCCTGGCCCTGAGGGTCCGGAGGCCCCTCGTAGAAGGGGGGGTACTGTCATGTGTGCATTGCCACGAAGATCGTCGCGGTTGCACATTTTGACTTCTCACAGCTGAGCTGCTGTTTCTTTGTGTTTGGCAGCTAGGGAGTTAATTCTGTCTGTGCTCGGTGCTGGGACTGGGTGCAGTTTCTCCCGGCTGCAATTGATTATTTGTTGATTGGTTTCCTTTAAATTCCTGGTTGTCTGCTTGGGGAGTTGCCAGTGAAACCTTCATGCAGACCACAGATAGGAATGAATCTGTATAGACTTTAGTTGTGAGCTCCTTAGTTGTTCTAAGCTCAACTTGGTTAGAGTTTATTTCCCAGACCATTTATGTTCCTTTGGTGTTTGAGTGTGTATGCAAGCGAGTGTTATCCTGTCTGTCTTATATGTCTAATCTGTGTATTTAGCTAAGATCAGCCCATATCCCTTTGGTGGTAGTCAGGATCCTTCTTAGGACTGATTACAGGGTTCAGGGTCTGATAGGAGACAGGGTTAGGTTGGTGACTTGGACCTCTGAACCATTATCAGTACCTCCAAGGTGAGGGATTAGTTAGGACCCCAGTTTAGGGTCAGGTTAGATCCCGGTCCAACTCTTTCCTGTTTCAGCTCATCAAGTCCTCAAGATTAACCCTGAGTTCAGCAGATATCGTGTCAGGTAAATCTATTCTATACTTACATGCTGATGTTGCTATACTAGTTGTTGTATAGAGTGTTGTTCCTGTATTAATAGTTTACTGACATTGTATACATATCATTAGACAGCGTGACACCAGGATGAAACCACCACCCTTACATCCAAAAATTGCACTAGGGACGAAACCACCCCCCTTACATCAAAAAATGCATCAGGTACGAAACCACCCCCCATCACGTCCAAGAATGCATCCAGAACGAAACCACCTCCCTTTATGTCCAAAATTGCACCTGGGATGAAACCACCCCCTTACATACAAAAATGCACCCGGGACGAAACCACCCCCCTTTCTTACAAAAATGCACCAGGGGATGAAACCACCCTTCCTTACGTCCAAGAATGCAGCCGGGATGAAACCACCCCCCTTATGTCCAAAAATTCACCCGGGACCAAACCACCCCCTTACGTCAAAAAATGCACCCAGGAAGAAACCACCCCCCTTACTTCCAAAAATGCACCCAAGATTAAACCACCCACCCTTACGTCCAAAATTGCATCGCGGACTAAACCACCCCCCATACATCCAAAAATGCACCCGGGACGAAACCAGCCCCCCTTACGTCCAAAAATGCACCCTGGACGAAACCACCCACTTACGTACAAAAATGCACCCGGGAAGAAACCACCCCCCTTACGTACAAAAACAAAAAGGCACCAGGGACAAAACCACCCCCTTTACGTACAAAAATGCACTCGAGACGAAACCACCCCCCTTACGTATAAAAAGGCACCTGGCACGAAACCACCCCCCTTAGGTACAAAAATGCACCAGGGACGATACCACACTTTCTTATGTCCAATAATGCATCTGGGACGAAACCACCCCCCCTTACTTCCAAAAATGCATCCGGGACGAAACCACCCCCCTTTACGTAAAAATGCACCCGGGACGAAACCATCAACTCTTACATCCAAAAATGCACCCGGGACCAAACCACCCCCCTTTAGTCCAAAAATGCATCTGGGACAAAATCACCCGCTTACGTCCAAAAATGCATCACGAACGAAACCACCCCTCTTACATCAACATATGCACCCGAGATGAAACCAGCCCCCCTTACGTCCAAAAATGCACCCGGGACAAAACCACCCCCCTTACATCAAGAAATGTACCATGGACGAAACCACCACCTAACTTCTAAATATGCACTCGGGACGAAGCCACCTCCCCTTACGTCAAAATATGCATCAGGGATGAAACCACCCCCTCTTACGGCCAAAAAGTCATCTGGGATTCAACCAGCCCCCTTACATCCAAAAATGCATCTGGGTCGAAACCACCTGTCCTTTACGTAAAAATGAACCCGGGACGAAACCACCCACCTTTACGTCCAAAAACGCATTCAGGACAAAACCACCCCCCTTTGTCAAGAAATGCACACAGGACGAAACCACCTCCCTTACTTCTAAATATGCACCCGGGATGAAACCACCCCCCATTACATCCAAAAATGCACCCAGGATGAAACCACCCCCCTTACATCCAAAAATTGCACTAGGGATGAAACCACAC
Source organism: Oophaga sylvatica (assembly GCA_033576555.1). Classification (NCBI taxonomy): domain Eukaryota; kingdom Metazoa; phylum Chordata; class Amphibia; order Anura; family Dendrobatidae; genus Oophaga; species Oophaga sylvatica. The sequence continues at coordinate 16,141 of JARQOD010004991.1, forward strand.
CCCTTACGTCCAAAAATGCATCAGGTACGAAACCACCCCCCATCACGTCCAAGAATGCATCTAGGACGAAACCACTTCCCTTTACGTCCAAAAATGCACCCGGGATGAAACCACCCGCTTACATCCAAAAATGCACCTGGCATGAAACCACCCCCTTACATACAAAAATGCACCCGGGACGAAACCACCCCCCTTACTTACAAAAATGCACCAGGGATGAAACCACCCTTCCTTACGTCCAAAAATGCACCAGGGATGAAACCACCCTTCCTTACGTCCAAAAATGCAGCCGGGATGAAACCATCCCACTTATGTCCAAAAATCCACCCGAAACCAAACCACCCCCTTACGTCAAAAAATGCACCCAGGAAGAAACCACCCCCCTTACTTCCAAAAATGCACCCAAGATTAAACCATCCACCCTTACGTCCAAAAATGCATCACGGACGAAACCACCCCCCATAAGTCCAAAAATGCACCCGGGACGAAACCAGCCCCCCTTACGTCCAAAAATGCACCCGGGAAGAAACCACCACCCTTACGTACAAAAATGCACCCGGACGAAACCACCCCCCTTACGTGCAAAAAGGCACCAGGGACACAACCATCCCCCTTATGTACAAAAATTCACCCGAGACGAAACCACCCCCTTATGTATAAAAAGGCACCTGGCACGAAACCACCCCCTTAGGTACAAAAATGCACCAGGGACGATACCACACTTTCTTATGTCCAATAATGCATCTGGGACGAAACCACCCCCCTTACTTCCAAAAATGCATCCGGGACGAAACCACCCCCCTTTACGTAAAAATGCACCCGGGACGAAACCATCAACTCTTACATCCAAAAATGCACCCGGGACCAAACCACCCCCTTTAGTCCAAAAATGCATCTGGGACAAAATCACCCGCTTACGTCCAAAAATGCATCACGAACGAAACCACCCCTCTTACATCAACATATGCACCCGAGATGAAACCAGCCCCCTTACGTCCAAAAATGCACCCGGGACAAAACCACCCCCCTTACATCAAGAAATGTACCATGGACGAAACCACCACCTAACTTCTAAATATGCACTCGGGACGAAGCCACCTCCCCTTACGTCAAAATATGCATCAGGGACGAAACCACCCCTCTTACGGCCAAAAAGTCATCTGGGATTCAACCAGCCCCCCTTACATCCAAAAATGCATCTGGGTCGAAACCACCTGTCCTTTACGTAAAAATGAACCCGGGACGAAACCACCCACTTTACGTCCAAAAACGCATTCAGGACAAAACCACCCCCCTTTGTCAAGAAATGCACACAGGACGAAACCACCTCCCTTACTTCTAAATATGCACCCGGGATGAAACCACCCCCATTACATCCAAAAATGCACCCAGGATGAAACCACCCCCCTTACATCCAAAAATTGCACTAGGGATGAAACCACACCCTTACGTCCAAAAATGCATCAGGTACGAAACCACCCCCCATCACGTCCAAGAATGCATCTAGGACGAAACCACTTCCCTTTACGTCCAAAAATGCACCCGGGATGAAACCACCGCTTACATACAAAAATGCACCCGGGACGAAACCACCCCCCTTTCTTCCAAAAATGCACCCAAGATTAAACCATCCACCCTTACGTCCAAAAATGCATCACGGACGAAACCACCCCCCATACGTCCAAAAATGCACCCGGGACGAAACCAGCCCCCCTTACGTCCAAAAATGCACCCGGGAAGAAACCACCACCCTTACGTACAAAAATGCACCCGGGACGAAACCACCCCCCTTACGTGCAAAAAGGCACCAGGGACACAACCATCCCCCTTATGTACAAAAATGCACCCGAGACGAAACCACCCCCTTACGTATAAAAAGGCCCCTGGACGAAACCACCTCCCTTAGGTACAAAAAGGCACCAGGGACGATACCACCCTTCCTTACGTCCAATAATGCATCTGGGACAAAACCACCCCCCCTGACTTCCAAAAATGCATCCGAGACGAAACAACCCCCCTTTTACGTAAAAATGCACCCGGGGCGAAACCATCAACTCTTACGTCCAAAAACGCACCCGGGAACAAACCACCCCCTTAAGTCAAAAAGTGCATCCGGGACAAAATCACCCGCTTACGTCCAAAAATGAATCACGGACGAAACCACCCCCCTTACATCAAAAAATACACCCGGGATGAAACCAGCCCCCCTTACGTCCAAAAATGCACCCGGGACAAAACCACCCCCCTTACGTATAAAAATGCACCTGGGACGAAAACAACCCCTTACGTACAAAATTGCACCCAGGACGAAACCACCCTTTCTTACGTCCAAAAATGCATCCAGGACAAAACCACCTTTCTTTACGTCCAAAAATGCATCTGGGACGAAACCACCACCCCTTGCGTCCAAAAATGCACCTGGAACGAAACCACCCCCCTTAGGTACAAAAATGCACCAGGGACGAAACCACCCTTCCTTACGTCCAATAATGCATCTGGGATGAACTCATTCCCCCTTACGTCCAAAAATGCACTCGGTACGAAACCACTCCCCTTACGTCAAGAAATGTAAATTGGACGAAACTACCACCTTACTACTAAATATGCACTCGGGACGAAACCACCCCCCCTAATGTCAAAAAAAGCACCAGGGACGAAACCACCCCCTCTCCACGCCGAAAAGGCATCTGGGATTCAATCACCCCCCATTACATCCAAAAATGCATCTGGGTCGAAACCATCTGTCCTTTACGTAAAAATGCACATGGGACGAAACCAACCACCTTTACGTCCAAAAATGCACACAGGACGAAACCACTCCCCTTACTTCTAAATATGCACCCGGGATGAAACCACCCCCCATTACATCCAAAATGCACCCAGGATGAAACCACCCCCCTTTCATCCAAAAATTGCACTAGGGACGAAACCACCCCCCTTACGTCCAAAAATGCATTAGGTACGAAACCACCCCCCATCACATCCAAGAATGCATCCAGGACAAAACCACCTCCCTTTACGTCCAAAAATGCACCGGGATGAAACCACCCCGCTTACATCCAAAAATGCACCTGGGATGAAACCACCCCCTTACATACAAAAATGCACTCGGGCGAAACCACCCCCCTTACGTACAAAAATGCACCAGGGATGAAACCACCCTTCCTTACGTCCAAAAATCCACACGAGACCAACCACCCCCTTACGTCAAAAAATGCACCTAGGAAGAAACCACCCCCCTTACTTCCAAAAATGCACCAAGATTAAACCATCCCCCTTACGTCCAAAAATGTATCACGGACGAAACCACCCCCATACGTCCAAAAATGCACCCGGGACGAAACCACCCCCCTTACGTACAAAAATGCACGCGGTACGAAACCACCCCCCTTACGTACAAAAAGGCGCCAGGGACACAACCATCCCCTTTATGTACAAAAAAGCACCCGAGACGAAACCACCCTCCTTACGTATAAAAAGGCACCTGGACAAAACCACCCCCTTAGGTACAAATATGCACCAGGGACGATACCACCCTTCCTTACGTCCAAAAATGCACCAGGGACCAAACCACCCCTTAAGTCAAAAAGTGCATCCGGGACAAAATCACCCGCTTACGTCCAAAAATGCATCACGGACGAAACCACCCCCCTTACGTATAAAAATGCACCTGGGAAGAAAAAAAACCCCCTTACGTACAAAAATGCACCCAGGACGAAACCACCCTTTCTTACATACAAAAATGCATCCAGGACAAAATCATCTTTCTTTACATCCAAAAATGCATCTGGGACGAAACCACCACCCCTTGCGTCCAAAAATGCACCTGGAACGAAACCACCCCCTTAGGTACAAAAATGCACCAGGGACGAAACCACCCTTCCTTACGTCAAATAATGCATCCGGGATGAACTCATTCCCCTTATGCCCAAAAAATGCACTCGGACGAAACCACCCCCTTTACGTCAAGAAATGTAAATTGGACGAAACTACCACCTTACTTCTAAATATGCACTCGGGACGAAATCACCCCCCCTTACATGAAAAAATGCACCAGGGACGAAACCACCCCCTCTTATGTCCAAAAAGGCATCTGGGATTCAACCACCCTCCCCTTACATCCAAAAATGCATCTGGGTCGAAATCACCTGTCCTTTACGTAAAAATGCACCCGGGACGAAACCACCCACCTTTACGTCCAAAAATGCATTCAGGACAAAACCAACCCCCCTTTACTTCTAAATATGCACCCGGGATGAAACCACCCCCCATTACATCAAAAAATGCACCCAGGATGAAACCACCACCCTTACATTCAAAAATGCATCAAGTACGAAACCACCACCCATCACGTCCAAGAATGCATCCAGGACGAAACCACCTCCTGTTGTGAATGGACTTGAAATGAGTTCTGAGCAGAGGCTTCCTCTGGTGGTTACAAGCGGTACTGGACTGTCCAGTGAAGATTGTGAGGATTGGGAATCAGGTGTTACTGACTGGTCTTATATAAGGGAGTCGCCTTCCCATCAGGGTTGCCGGTGATCAATTGTTCTGATCTCAATCCTTGATTCCTGTTTCCTTTGTAGCCTGCTGTGTCGTGTCTGCATCTCCTGCTAACAGATAAGACTTTTTCTTCTTTTTGTTTTTGTGCTTGATTTTTGCATTTTGTCCTGCACTTCTGTGGGGGCCTTCAGGGTCCCCTCCGGGGCTTTTGCCCTCTCAGTTTAGTTCAGCCACTGATGTTTGTACATTTGTTTTTTCCAGTTTTTTCAGTGGCTGCTGTTTTGATTTTGTTACACCAGAGAACTAATTTAGGTGGTAGAGGTCGTGTGATCTCAGGTGTTTTTGAAATTAGTAGAGTTGGTGCTTTTCAGGGTTTTTTGGGATTGCAGTAAGTGCCTTCCTATCCTTTTCTATTTAGGTAGTTTGGGCCCCAACGTTTGCTCATACTATTTTCTGTCTGTGTCAGTATTTTCTTCTTGTCTAACCGCCATTACATGTTTGGGGGCTTTCTTTGTTCTTTGGGGATCTGCTCCGGGGCAGATAGCTTTCCTCTTTCTATCTTTAGGTGTAGTTAGTTTCTCAGGCTGTGACGAGGCGTCTAGGACCAACGTAGGAACGCTCCATGGCTGCCTCTAGTTGTGGTGGTTAGTCAGGGTACTACAATCTCATAGATTCCAACTGCTCTGGTGTATTGCCTTTTTTACCTGCACTCCTCAGCTACCGAAACATAACAGTATCACCGGCCCAAAAATTGAAAATTGTATGGTACTCACAGAAGGGAAAAATATTGTGAAAGAAAAAAGGTTGTCAGAGTTGTCAGAGATATTTTTCTGTTTGTTGCATTTTTTTTTTCCCTCTGTATCTCTGGGTGCTGGGGAGGATTTTTTCTCTCAATGGAGTTTGTACAGTTGTATGGCCGTGTGGATCAGCTTGCCACTGAGGTTCGGAGTATTGCTACCTATCTTGCTAGGTTGCCTGTTGTGGAACTAGGATTCCATGCCAGATTTGTTTTTGGGAGATCGAGCCAAGTTTCTGAATTTCAAAAATAATTGTAAATTGTTTTTTTGCCTTAAAATCTAAGTCCTCAGGGAACGCAGCGCAGCAGGTTCAAATTGTCATCTCTCTCCTGCGCGGCGATCCTCAGGATTGGGCATTTTCCCTGACACCTGGGGATCCTGTTTTGAGTGATGTTGATGCATTTTTTCAGGCCTTGGGGTTATTGTACGATGAGCCTAATGTCACTGATCAAGCTGAAAAAGCCTTGTTGGCATTAAATCAGGGGCTTGATGACGCTGAGTTATACTGTCAGAGATTCCGTAGGTTGGCAGTCCTGACCAAATGGAATGACGACGCTTTGGCAGCCCTTTTTCGGAAGGGTCTGTCAGATAATGTAAAGGATGTTATGGTGGGATTCCCTGTCCCCTCTGGTCTCAATGATTCTATGTCATTAGCGATTCAAATTGACAGACGTTTGCGTGAGCGGAGAAGTATGCGTGGAATAGTGTTGCCTTGTGAACCTGCTTCTGAATCCATGCAGTGTGATAGAGTGGTTTCTGGGGCACAGCGTCATGAGTTTCGAAAGCGCAATGGGTTATGTTTCTACTGTGGTGATGCCTCTCATGCTATTTCAGTCTGCCCTAAGCGGGGAAGACGTTTTGCACGCTCAGTTGTCTTGGGTAGTGTTCAGACTAAGTTTTTATTAACTGTTACTCTGATATGCTCTCTGTCCTCATTTACTGCTCAGGCTTTCGTTGATTCGGGAGCAGCTATTAACCTGATGGATTTTGATTTTGCTAAACGTTGTGGGTTTCCCTTGATACCCCTACGGAAGTCTATTCCCCTACTGGGGATCGATTCTACCCCTTTAGCTGAGAATAAACCTCAGTTTTCTACTCAGGTGATAATGAGGGTTGAACCTGATCATCAGGAGAGCTGCAAATTTTTGGTTCTGCATAATCTGCATGACATTATCGTACTGGGTTTCCCTTGGTTACAGTCTCATAATCCTGTTTTGGATTGGAAATCTGTGTCTGTAACCAGTTGGGGCTGCCAATGTGTTAATATCAACACTCCTGTTTTTTCTGCCTCCCAACAGGCTCAGGATGTTCCTGACTTTTGATTGATTTTTCTGATGTGTTTAGCGAAAGTAAATCTGCATCCTTGCCTCCCCATAGGACTATGACTGCGCTATTGAATTAGTGCCTGGTAGTAAATTCCCTAAAGGTCGCCTTTTTAACTTGTCTGTACCTGAACATGACGCTATGCGGTCTTATATCAAGGAGTCATTGGAGAAGAGTCATATCAGACCAACCTCTTCACCCTTAGGTGCCGTTTTTTCTTTGTGGCCAAAAAGGATGGTTCATTAAGGCCGTGTATTGATTATCGTCTTTTGAACAATATTACTGTGAAATATCAATATCCGTTACCCTTGATTTCTGACCTGTTTTCCAGGGTGAAGAACGCTACTTGGTTTACCAAGCTTGACCTCAGGGGGGCATATAACCTTATTCGCATTAAGCACGGGGATGAATGGAAGACGGCATTTAATACCCCTGAGGGGCATTTTGAGTACCTTGTGATGCCCTTTGGGCTCACTAATGCTCCTTCTGTCTTCCAGTCCTTCATGAATGACATTTTCAGGGATTTTGTGGATAAATTTCTGATTGTTTATTTGGATGATATCTTGATTTTTTCCAATGACTGGGACTCTCATGTGAAACATGTTCGAACTGTATTCCAGATTTTGAGAGAGAATGCTCTGTATGTGAAGGGATCAAAGTGTCTTTTTGGCGTACAGAGGATCTCATTTTTGGGATTCATTTTGTCCCCATCTGTTATTGAAATGGACCCGGTCAAGGTTCAGGCCATCTGTGATTGGGTCCAACCTACTTCATTAAAAGCTCTTCAAAGATTTTTGGGTTTTGCCAATTTTTATCGTAAATTTATTGGTAATTCTCGGTTATTGTTAAACCATTAACTGATTTGACCAAAAAGGGTTCTGATGTGGTGAATTGGCTCCTGAGGCAGTCTCTGCATTTCAGGAACTTAAGCAGAGATTCACTTCTGCTCCTGTTCTAAGGCAGCCTGATGTTTCTCTGCCATTTCAGGTGGAGGTTGATGCCTCTGAAATTGGGGCAGGTGCCGTTTTGTCCCAAAGAGATCCAGAGACCTCTAAAAGTAACCCTTGTGCCTTTTTCTCTCGAAAATTTTCTCCTACTGAACGTAATTATGACGTGGGTAATCGGGAGTTATTGGCCATGAAGTGGGCTTTTGAAGAGTGGAGACAATTGGCTGGAGGGAGCCAAACATCAGGTGGTGGTCCTTACAGACCATAAGAATCTGGTTTATCTGGAATCTGCCAAGCGACTTAATCCTAGACAGGCCAGGTGGGCCTTGTTTTTCACACGTTTTAATTTTGTGGTTTCCTTTCTTCCTGGCAACTAAAATGTTAAGGCGGATGCCCTCTCGAGGAGTTTTTCCCTTTCGGACTCTCCTGAGGTATCTGATCCTTCTGTTATTTTGAAAGAAGGTGTAGTTCTTTCCGCCATCTCGCCCAATTTGAGACTGGCTCTGGAGGGGTGTCAGGAGGATAGGCCCGAGCGCTGCCCTGTTGGGAAATTGTTTGTCCCGGACCAGTGGAAAAAGAGTGTGATGTCTGAGATTCATTGTTCCGCATTGGCCGGTCATCCCGGAATTTTTGGTACCAGAGACTTGGTTAGTCGGTCCTTTTGGTGGCCTACCTTGTCTCGTGATGTCATGGAATTTGTGCAGTCCTGCGGGACTTGCTCTCGCTCCAAGCCTTGCTCTCGCTCTAGTGGTTTGTTGATGCCATTGCCCGTGCCCAAGAGAGCATGGACCCATATCTCTATGGATTTCATTTCCGACCTCCCTGTTTCTCAGAGAATGACCGTCATTTGGGTGATTTGTGATAGGTTTTCCAAGATGATACATCTTGTGCCATTACCTAAGTTGCCTTCCTCCTCTGAATTGGTGCCTTTGTTCCTTCAGCACATGGTTCGTTTACACGGCATTCCTGAGAACATTGTGTCTGACAGAGGAGTCCAGTTTGTTTCCAGATTTTGGAGGACCTTTTGTTCTAAAACTTGGTGTTCAATTGTCTTTCTCCCGGCGTTTCATCCTCAGACCAATGGTCAAACTGAGAGAACAAACCAGACATTGGAGACTTATCTAAGATGCTTTCTGTCTGCTGATCAGGATGACTGGGTCTCTTTTTTTGCCTTTGGCTGAGTTTGCTCTTAATAATAGGGCTAGCTCTGCCACTTTGATGTCTCCATTTTTCTGTAATTCTGGGTTTCACCCTCGATTTCTTCAGGACAGACGGAGGCTTCTGTATGTCCGGGTGTTGACTCTGTTCTGGAGCGTATGCAACAGGTTTGGGACCAGGTAGTGGAGAGATTGTCCTCTCTCAGGAGAGGGCCCAGCGGTTTGCTAACCGCATAGGACTGATGGTCCTCGGTTTGAAGTGGGGGACTTGGTCTGGTTGTCCTCAAAAAATATTCCTATGAGAGTGGCATCTCCTAAATTAAGCCTAGTTCATTGGACCTTATAAGATCATGGAGATTCTTAATCCTGTTTCTTTTCGTTTGCTTCTTCCAGGGACATTTAAGATCCATAACGTGATCCACAAGTCCTTGTTGAAGAGGTTTGTTGAGCCAGTGGTTCCTACTGCTTTGTCCTTGACCCTGTTCTGATTGAGGGCAATATGGAGTTTGTGGTTGAGAAAATATTGAATTCTCGTTTTTCTAGACGGAAACTCCAGTATTTGTTTAAGTGGAGAGGTTATGGTCAGGAAGACAATTCTTGGGTGTTTGCTTCGGACATCCATGGTAGGAGACTCATCCGTGCGTATCATAGAACTCATCCTGACCGACCTGGTTGCTCAAGTGAGGGTTCGGTGACCCCTCCTCAAGGGGGGGTACTGTTGTGAATGGACTTGAAAGGTGTTCCTGAGCAGAGGCTCCCTCGGTGGTTACAAGCGGTACTGGACTGTCCAGTGAAGATTGTGAGGATTGGGAATCAGGTGTTACTGACTGGTCTTATATAAGGGAGTCGCCTTCCCATCAGGGTTGCCGGTGATCAATTGCTCTGGTCTCAATCCTTGATTCCTGTTTCCTTTGTAGCCTGCTGTGTCGTGTCTGCTTCTCCTGCTAACAGATAAGACTTTTTCTTCTTTTTGTTTTTGTGCTTGATTTTTAAACATTTTGTCCTGCACTTCTGTGGGGCCTTCAGGGTCCCCTCCGGGGGCTTTGCCCTCTCAGTTTAGTTCAGTCACTGATGTTTGTACATTTGCTTTTTCCAGTTTTTTCAGTGGCTGCTGTTTTGGGATTTGTTACACCAGAGAACTAATTTAGGTGGTAGAGGTCGTGTGATCTCAGGTGTTTTTGAAATTAGTAGAGTTGGTGCTTTTCAGGGTTTTTTGGGATTGCAGTAAGTGCCCTTCCTATCCTTTTCTATTTAGGTAGTTTGGGCCCCAACGTTTGCTCATACTATTTTCTGTCTGTGTCAGTATTTCTTCTTGTCTAACCGCCATTACATGTTTGGGGGCTTTCTTTGTTCTTTGGGGATCTGCTCCGGGGCAGATAGCTTTCCTCTTTCTATCTTTAGGTGTAGTTAGTTTCTCAGGCTGTGACGAGGCGTCTAGGACCAACGTAGGAACGCTCCATGGCTGCCTCTAGTTGTGGTGGTTAGTCAGGGTACTGCAATCTCATAGATTCCAACTGCTCTGGTGTATTGCCTTTTTTACCTGCACTCCTCATCTACCGAAACATAACAACCTCCCTTTACATCCATAAATGCACCTGGGATGAAACCACCCCCTTACATACAAAAATGCACCAGGGATGAAACCACCCTTCCTTACGTCCAAAAAATGCAGCCGGGATGAAACAACCCCCTTTATGTCCAAAAATCCACCCGGGACCAAACCACTCCCTTACGTCAAAAAATGCACCCAGGAAGAAACCACCCCCCTTACTTCCAAAAATGCACGCAAGATTAAACCACCCCCCCTTACGTCCAAAAATGCATCACGGACGACACCACCCCCAATACGTCCAAAAATGCACCCCGGACAAAACCAGCCCCCCTTACATCCAAAAATGCACCCAGGACGAAACCACCCCCCTTACGTACAAAAAATTCACCAGGGATGAAACCACCCTTCCTTACATCCAAAAATGCAGCGGGATGAAACAACCCCCCTTATGTCCAAAATCCATCCGGGACCAAACCACTCCCTACGTCAAAAAATGCACCCAGGAAGAAACCACCCCCCTTACTTCCAAAAATGCACCCAAGATTAAACCACCCCCCCTTACGTCCAAAAATGCATCACGGACGACACCACTCCCAATACGTCCAAAAATGCACCCGGGACAAAACCAGCCCCCCTTACATCCAAAAATGCACCCAGGACAAAACCACCCCCCTTACGTACAAAAAGGCACCATGGACAAAACCACCCCCCTTACGTACAAAAATTCACCAGGGATGAAACCACCCTTCCTTACGTCCAAAAATGCAGCCGGGATGAAACAATCCCCCTTATGTCCAAAAATCCACACCGGGACCAAACCACTCCCTTACGTCAAAAAATGCACCCAGGAAGAAACCACCCCCCTTACTTCCAAAAATGCACCCAAGATTAAACCACCCCCCCTTACGTCCAAAAATGCATCACGGACGACACCACCCCCAATACGTCCAAAAATGCACCCGGGACAAAACCAGCCCCCTTACATCCAAAAATGCACCCAGAGACGAAACCACCCCCTTACGTACAAAAAGGCACCATGGACAAAACCACCCCCCTTACGTAAAAAATTCACCCGAGAAGAAACCACCCCCTTACGTCCACAAATGTACCCAGGACGAAATCACTTTTCTTACGTCAAAAATGCATCCAGGGATGAAACCACCCCCTTAGTCCAAAAATGCATCCGGGACGAAACCACCCCCATTTACGTAAAAAAGCACCCGGGACAAAACCACCAACTGTTACGTCCAAAATTGCATTCGGGAAGAAACCATCCCCCTTACGTTCCAAAAATGCGTCCTGGACAAAACCACCCCGCACAACGTCAAGAAATGCACCCAGGACGAAACCACCCCCTTACTTCAAATATGCATCCGGGATGAAACCACCTCCCTTACGTCAAAAAATGCACCCAGGTTTAAACTACCGCCTTACGTACAAAAAATGCACCTGGGACGAAACACCCAATTACATCCAAAAATGCACCGGGATGAAACCACCCCCTTATCAAAATGCACCCGGGACAAACCACTCCCCTTAAGTACAAAAGCACCAGGGATGAAACCACCCTTCTTACGTCCAAAAATGCATCCGGAACGAAACCACCCCCATTTACGTAAAAAAGCACCCGGACAAAACCACCCACTGTTACGTCTAAAATATGCATCGGGAAGAAACACCACCCCCTTACGTCCAAAAATGCATCCTGGATAAAACCACCCCCACTACGTCAAGAAATGCACCTGGACGAAACCACCCCCTTACTAAAAATATGCATCCCGGGATGAAACCACCCCCCTTTCGTCAAAAATGCACCCAGGTTGAAACCACTCGCCTTTACGTCTCAAAAATGCACCAGGACAAAACCACCCCCTTATGTACCAAAAATGCACCATGGACAAAACCACCCCCTTACGTACAAAAATTGCACCAGGGATGAAACCACCCCCTTACTCCAAAAATGCACCGGATGAAACAACCCCCCTTATGTCCAAAAATCCACCGGGACAAACCACTCCCTTACGTCAAAAAATGCACCCAGGAAGAAACCACCCCCCTTACTCCAAAAATGCACCCAGATAAACCACCCTCCTTACGTCCAAAAATGCATCACGGGACGACACCACCCCCCTTACGTCCAAAAATGCACCTGGGACGAAACCAGACCCCCTTACATCCAAAAATGCACCAGGACGAAACCACCCCCCTTACGTACAAAAAGGCACCATGGACAAAACCACCCCCGTTACGTACAAAAATGCACCCGAGACGAAACCACCCCCCTTTCGTCAAAAATGCACCCGGGACGAAACCACCCCCTTAGTAAAAAATGCATCCAGGACGAAAACCACCCTCCTTACGTCCAAAAATGCATCCGGGACGAAACCACCCCCATTTTCGTAAAAAGCACCCGGGACAAAACCACCAACTGTTACGTCAAAAATTGCATCCGGGAAGAAACCATCCCCCTTAGTCCAAAAATGTACCCTGGATAAAACCACCCCGCACACGTCAAGAAATGTACCGGACGAAACCACCCCCTTACTATAAATATGCATCCGGGATGAAACCCCCCCCTTACGTCAAAAAATGCACCCAGGTTGAAACCACTCGCCTTACGTATAAAAATGTACCCGGGACGAAACCACCCCCCTTACGCCAAGAAATGTACCTTGGACGAAATCACCACCTTACTTCTAAATATGCACTCGGGATGAAACTATCCCCCCCTTACGTCCAAAAATGCACCAGGGACGAAACCTCCCCCTCTTACGGCCAAAAAGGCATCTTGGATTCAACCACCCCCCCTTACATCCAAAAATGCATCTGGGTCGAAACCACCTGTCCTTTACGCAAAAATGCACCCGGGACGAAACCACCCACCTTTACGTCCAAAAATGCATTCAGGACAAAACCAGCCCCCCCTTCGTCAAGAAATGCACACAGGACAAAACCACCCCCTTTACTTCTAAATATGCACCTGGGATGAAACCACCCCCTTACATACAAAAATGCACCCGGGACGAAACCACCCCCCTTACGTACAAAAATGCACCAGGGATGAAACCACCCTTCCTTACGTCCAAAAATGCAGCCGGGATGAAACCATCCCCTTATGTCCAAAAATCCACCCGGGACCAAACCACACCCTATACGTCAAAAAATGCACCCAGTAAGAAACCACCCCCCTGTCTTCCAAAAATGCAACCAAGATTAAACCACCCCCCTTACGTCCAAAAATGCATCACGGACGAAACCACCCCCCCATGCGTCCAAAAATGCACCCTGGATGATATCAGCCCCCCTTACGTCCTATAATGCACCCGGGACGAAACCACCCCCCTTACGTACAAAAATGCACCGGGACGAAACCACCTCCCTTACGTACAAAAAGGCATCAGGGACAAAACCACCCCCATCACGTCCAAGAATGCATCCAGGACGAAACCACCTCCCTTTACGTCCAAAAATGCACCCGGGACGAAACCACCCCACTTACATCCAAAAATACACCTGGGATGAAACCACCCCCTTACATACAAAAATGCACCCGGGACGAAACCAACCCCCTTACGTAAAAATGCACCCCGGACCAAATCATCCCCACTTACATCCAAAATTGCACCTGGGACGAAACCATCCCCACTTACGTTCAAAAATGTATCCGGGATGAAAAACCCCCCTTACATAAAAATTCACACGGGACGAAACCAACCCCCTTACGTCAAGAAATGTACATTGGACAAAAACCATCACCTTACTTCTAATATGCACTCGGGACAAAACCACCCCCCTTACGTCAAAAAATGCACCAGGGACAAAACCACCCCTCTTACGGCTAAAAAGGCATCTGGGATTCAACCACCCCCCTTACGTCCAAAAATGCGTCCAGGACGAAACCACCCCCACACGTCAAGAAATGCACCCAGGACGAAACCACCCCCCTTACTTCTAATTATGCATTTGGGATGAAAACCACCCCCTTTAGGTCGAAAAATGCACCCAGGTTGAAACCAGCCCCCATTACGTCCAACAATGCATCCGCAAAAAAAACACCTGCATTTAAGTCCAAAAATGCACCTGGGACAAAACCAACCCATTTACGTAAAAATGCACCAGGACGAAATCACCCCCACTTACATCCAAAATTGCACCCAGGATGAAACTACCCCCCCTTACATCCAAAAACTGCACTAGGCACGAAACCACCCCCCTTACGTATAAAAATGCATTAGGTACGAAACCACCCCCCATCACGTCCAAGAATGCATCCAGGACGAAACCACCTCCCTTTACGTCCAAAAATGCACCCGGTATGAAACCACCCCCTTACATACAAAAATGCACCCGGGACGAAGCCACCCCCAATACGTACAAAAATGCACCAGGGATGAAACCACCCTTCCTTACGTCCAAAAATGCAGCCGGGACCAAACCACCCCCTTACGTCAAAAAATGCACCCAGGAAGAAACCACCCCCCTTACTTCCAAAAATGCACCCAAGAATAAACCACCCCCTTACGTCCAAAAATGCATCACGGACTAAACCACACCCTATACATCCAAAATGAACCCGGGACGAAACCAGCCCCCCTTATGTTCAAAAATGCACCCGGGACGAAACCACCCCCTTACGTACAAAAATGCACCAGGGACGAAACCTCCCACCTTACGTACAAAAGGCACCAGGGACAAAACCACCCACCTTACATACAAAAATTCTCCCGAGATGAAATCACCCCCTTACGTATAAAAAGGCACTGGACGAAACCACCCCCCTTAGGTACAAAAATGCACGGGGGACGATACCACCCTTCCTTACGTCCAATAATGCATCTGGGAAGAAACCACCCCCGTTTACGTAAAAATGCACACGGGACAAAACCACCAACTGTTACGTCCAAAATTGCATCCGGGAAGAAACCATCCCCCTTACGTACAAAAATGCACCAGGGGGATACCACCCTTCCTTATGTCCAATAATGCACCTGGGATGAAACCACCCCCCTTACTTCCAAAAATGCATCCGGTACGAAGCCAACCCGCTTTACGTAAAAATGCACTTGGGACGAAATCACAAACTCTTACGTCCAAAAATGCACCCGGGACGACACCCCCCTTACGTACAAAAAGGCACCTGTGACGAAAACATCCCCTTTCCTTTCAAAAATTCACCCATGATTAAACCACCCCCCATGTCCAAAAATGCATCCTGGACAAAACCACCACCCTTACGTCCAAAAATGCACCCGGGACGAAACAAGCCCCCCTTACGTCCAAAAATGCACCTGGGACGAAACCACTCCCCTTACTTACAAAAATGCACCTGGACGAAACCACCCTTCCTTACGTCCAAAAATGGACCTCGGATGAAAACACTCCCCTTGCTTACAAAAATGCACCCGGGATGAAACCACCCTTCTTTACGTCCAAAAATGCACCAGGGACAAAACCACCCTTCCTTACGTGCAAAAATGCATCTGGGACGAAACCACCCCCCTTTACTTCCAAAAATGCCTCCGGTATGAAGCCACCCCCGCTTTACGTAAAAATGCACCCGGGAAGAAATCACCAACTCTTACGTCCAAAAATGCACCCGGGACCAAACCACCCCCCTTACATCCAAAAATGCATCCGGGACAAAATCACCCCCCTTACGTACAAAAATGCATCAGGGACAAAATCACCCGCTTACGTACAAAAATGCACCCAGGATGAAACCACCCTTTCTTACATCCAAAAATGCATCCAGGACGAAATCACTTTTCCTTACATACAAAATTGCATCTGGACGAAGCCACCCCCCTTACGTCAAAAAATGCACATATGACGAAACTACCCCCCTTAGGTACAAAAATGCACCAGGGACGATATTGTGATGATACTGAAGCTTCATTTCTGGTGCTGTTTCCAGAACTCTTCCCCATAGTACTACAACCCCCCACCGTTTGCAAGCACAGGGCAAACTACCCCTCCCTCCTTTTCTCTGCAGCTCACGCTTCCTTCCCCCCTGTCAGCCTGCACTCAGGCAGTGTAATGTGAGCTGCCAGTGCTGGAAGTTTTCCCGCTTCACCGCAGGGGTCCTGCATTGTCCGAACACGTGCTTTCTTCCTATAGCAGCCATGTTGGAGTATTCATTCTTTTTTGGTTAATAAAAACGGTGGGAGCATTCGCTAGAAACACGAAAGTTACTGTGTTGAACCATGCGCCGATGGGCATCGTTCCCGTGGTACTGGTAAACCCGTAACTCCAACAGAACCCGAGAAATGGAATTCTCGGGTGCCCCATGAACTAGCCCACCCAAGTGTGGGCTCATTGGAACCGTCATTCTAGAGTGAGATCATTGATAGGTCTGCCGTTATTCTGATAGGTTCACAGGACGAGTTATGAACCTTATGATATCGCAGAGCTCAAACCATAGCTTGCAGCCAGGGGAGGTGGCCAGAGGACCAGCCCTTTTTGTGAGGTCAGAAGCTGACATGCATAAGTCTTACAGTGAAGTTCCTTAGGAGAGTTCTTTCTGCTGAGTAAGAGATCTCCCAATGAACTATGACGTGTGGCTCCTTCCCCCAGACTGGCTTGCCTGTAATGATCTAACAACCATGTGAGTTATCTTTCATTCTTAATCCATTTTATTTTATAACTGCATCTGTACATAACTATATTGTCTCAGTTTGTTACATCTTTTTATATTATATAAGCATTGCCTGTTTTTAAGGAATAAACCTATAAATTTATTAGTTTGTTTCTCCTGCTCTATAAACGAATCTGCACGTGCCTGAAGTACTACGCTACTGTTTTGGGGTTGCTACGGACCCTCTTGATAAATTGTTCATCAAAAGCCGTAGCTGGTGGCAGCTAAAAGAAAGGGGTGTAAAGTGTTAATCTATTGGGTGACGCTGGCAGTGACGCAGCGGGGTTTATAAGGGTACTGCCTGGCTGCAGCCAGGAGTAATTATAATTCCCTCACTGCAGCGTGCCCAATAGCCAGCACACATCCAAGTGACCCGTCTGGCGACCAATTATCCTAGGTGCAGTTCCCTGACTGACCTGAGGGTAAGGGGGGCGCCAGAGAGCTGCAAGTTCCTAAGTGGAAGTGGGATAGTTATAAATCCCTGCAGTTTACTGGGTCGGACGGCAGCAGCCGTCGTGTGTGTGCACGTTCCATCACATTGGTGGCAGCAGTGGGATCACAAGCCGTGACCCCCGGGCTACCGTGTGGCGGACTGTGTGCCCGTTCATCACAAATTTTGGGGGCAGCGGTGGGATCACAAGCCGTGACCCCCGGGATACCGTGTGGCGGACTGTGTGCCCGTTCATCACATATTGGTGGCAGAGCGGTGGGATTATAGAGCATTAGTGATCTGGTTTGAGCAATCATTCCATTCACTAAAAAACTTGCACGGTTCTTCAGCGACCCTGCAGCTAAAGTTTTGGAGAACAGACTCAGTGTTTATTAGTCCTGAGACAATTGTGTGTACTTGCGGTTACCCCTCCCTTCTCTTTGTTTTTCTATCCTATCTTTTATTTGGCAACCATGGCTACCATAGGAGCAAGTTGGTTCGACAAGCAGAGCAAGGACACCCTTGTGGGAATCTGCAAGTACCACGGCCTTGTCCACACGAACCGAACCAAAGGCCAACTGGTCCAGGCCCTGAAGGAGCTGGGCGAGCATCGGAGCGTGGCGGGCGCAGGAGCAGAGGCCCAACCCCTGACTGCTTACACCCAGAGAGAGGTGGACCCTTACCTGCGGGCGGCCCTGGAGGGACTCACCGCTGACAACCGGGAAGAACGCCTGAGGCTGATCCAGCAAGCTCAAGAGAGAGCCGACCAGCGAGAGGCCAAACAGCGAGAGGCTGAGAGAGCCGAGCGGGAAGCTCAGAGAGCCCATGAACTGGAGCTGCTCAGACAAGGGGCAATGCCCTCCACAGCCCAGAGCGGTACACCCAGCAGCTCTCAGAGTCCCAAGCCCCGGCCGGAGCACTTTCCCGTGCTGGAAAAGGAAGGAGACTTGGACACTTTTCTACGGGCCTTTGAGAAAGTCTGCAGACAGTACCGGCTGCCCTCCGACCAATGGGCCAGGTACTTGACCCCCGGGCTAAAGGGCAAAGCTTTGGAGGCGTTCGCTTCCCTCGCGCCAGATCAAGACAGTGACTATGAGGCCATCAAGCAGGCCCTGATCGCCAAGTACCAGCTAACCCTGAGGTATACCGAAAGAAATTCCGGAACCTCCAACGTGGCCCACACGACAGTTATAGCGATGTGGTGCAAGGACTCAGGAACCACTTTGACCAGTGGATCCATGGACTGTCAGTTGACACCTATGAGGAGCTGAAAGACCTGATGATCAAAGACCAGTTCCTGCATCTGTGCCCAGCTGAGGTCCGACAGTTCATCCTGGACCGAGAACCAGAGGACGCGGTCACAACAGCCCGGATCGCCGACAGCTATGAGGCCAACCGGAAACCCGAGGTGCGGAAGTCCGTCGCCACCCGCTGGGGAGGGGGTAAGCCTGCAACCAACCCCAGTGCCCCTGCCAGTCGTCCCTCTGGAGGCACTATCCCTTTGCCAGCGCCAGGCCTACATCAGACCCCCGCCAGTGTTTCTCCTGTAAAAGGAATGGACACATCAGCGCCACCTGTCCGGAGAGGCAGAAGAACCCCCCAGCCAAGGCCTCCGGGCCCAACGCCTCTGTTCTTTTGGTGGGTGGTGTGGGTGGGAGGGTTGATGACAACGTGCAGCCCGTCCGCGTGGGGGCCCGTCTTGCTACAGGCCTCAAGGACACCGGGGCTGAACGAACCCTCATCCGACCCGAACTGGCGGCCCCTGAAGAGTTGATTCCGGGGAAAACCTTAACTGTCACAGGGATTGGGGGTGTCCACTACCCCTTGCCGATAGCCCGAGTTTTCATTGACTGGGGTACCGGGAGCGGGGTGAAGGAAGTGGGGGTGTCCGAAAACCTGCCCACTGATGTTTTATTGGGGACTGATCTGGGGAGGATGGTGGCGTACTATGTCCCTGACACCCCTTCCCAATCTGATGATAAGGTTAACGTTAACCATGATGTTGATGTTGATGATGATGGGAAACTGATTGTGTTACCTGCTAATGCTTTGCGAAGTGATGATGCAACTGATAACCTTTCTTTCCCTAGGACTGATGTTGATAGTGATGTATCTGTGCCATCTGAATCTGTTAACCCTTTCTCTGAAGTGGTAGATGTGTCCACAGGTACAGGAGCGTTCAGTCCCGTCGCTCTGCGGAGTGAGACGGCTGAGGAACCCCTAGCAGGAGCAAGCGACAGTGCTCAAGGAAATGGGGAGGTGCATGGGAACCGGGAGGAAGGTGACGCCATGACACTGACCAGTGCCACCGAGGAAGGTAAACTGGCCCATAAGTAGCACTGCTCCTGAAGTGTTGGGGGTGGATGAGGAGGTAGAGCCCATAGCAGCGCAGGCTGATGGGTCTATAGAAATCCCCGGGGAGACTGCATATGTAGCTGCTGTCACCGCAGTCAGAGTGCCCGGATCGCAGGTAGCGCCCTGCCATCTGGACCCTCCTCCGCTACCGGAGAGACTGAACCAGAGGTGGACCCAGAGCCGGTCCCAGAGGGTCCCAGTGAGGGAGGAACCCTGACGTCACTTCTGGCTGCCTCCAGCCAGGAGTTCCAGGCCGCTCTGCACTCAGATGCGAGCCTGGAGAACTTGAGGCACCTCGCCGAGACGCCCACCTCCGTGACTGATAAGGAGAGGGTGTTCTGGGAACGAGGAAGGTTGTACCGGGAGACAGTACCCGGAGATTCCCAAAAGGAGTGGTTGAGGGGGAAACAGCTGGTCGTCCCGCACCAGTTCCGAGGTGAGTTGTTGAGGATTGCCCATGAGATTCCACTCGCTGGACACTTGGGGATCAGCAAAACTAAGGCACGGCTGTCTCAACACTTCTATTGGCCCAAGATGGGGACAGATGTGACTAACTACTGCCGCTCCTGTATCACCTGTCAAAGAGTGGGGAAGGCGGGGCCTGCTCTTAAGGCTCCCCTGATCCCGTTGCCAGTGATAGAGGAGCCTTTCCAGAGGATCGCGGTGGACATTGTGGGCCCGCTGGCCGTCCCCAGCAGCTCTGGAAAGCAATACATCCTTACTGTGGTAGACTACGCTACCCGGTACCCGGAGGCAGTAGCTCTGTCCTCAACTAGGGCAGATAAGGTGGCGGATGCACTGGTGACCATCTTTTCACGGGTAGGATTTCCCAGGGAGATGCTTACCGATCAAGGGACTCAATTTACGTCTCGCCTAATGAAGGCTCTCTGCAGCAAAATGCAGGTGACGCGTATGGTATCGAGTGCGTATCACTCACAGACCAATGGTTTGTGTGAGCGCTTTAACGGTACCCTCAAACAGATGCTCCGCATGCTGGTTGAGACCCAGGGACGCGATTGGGAGCGGTACCTCCCACACCTGCTATTTGCCTACAGAGAAGTCCCGCAGGCCTCGACGGGGTTCTCCCCCTTCGAGCTCCTGTATGGTAGGCGAGTCCGGGGACCCCTTGGGTTGATAAGAGAATCCTGGGAAGATGAGCCAAACCCCACGGAAGTGTCCATCGTGGATTATGTCATGCGCTTCCGCGACAAGATGCAGACCTTGACGCAGTTGGTGCATGACAACATGACGCAGGCTCAGGCTGACCAGAAGCACTGGTACGACCAGAACGCCCGGGAGCGGACCTACCAGGTGGGTCAAAAGGTGTGGGTGCCGGTCCCCGTACCAAAGGATAAGCTTCAGGAAGCCTGGGAAGGCCCGTACGTCGTGCACCAACAGCTCAACCCAGCCACCTACGTGGTCACGCTTGACCACACTCGGGGTAGGCGCAAGGCCTTTCACGTCAACATGATGAAGGCCCATCACGAACGTGAAGCCTGCGTCCTACCGGTCTGCAATCTGCCCGAGGACGGGGAAGAGGATCCCCTCCTAGACATGCTGGCCCAAGCTAATGCCAATGGGTCCATTGAGGACATGGAGGTAAATGCCTCGCTAACCGTCTCCCAGCGGTTGCAGTTGCTGACCACTCTAGAACCCTTCCGGGCCGAGTTCACGAACCGACCCGGAAGGACCGAGTTGGCAGTCCACGAGGTGGACACCGGGAATCACGCCCCGTTACGGCGGACACCTTATCGGATCTCTGAGGAAGTGCAGCAGATTATGCGCCAGGAGATCCATGAGATGTTGCAGCTGGGGGTGATCCGGCAGTCCAAAAGCGCGTGGGCCTCACCTGTAGTTCCTCGTGCCAAAAAAGGATCGGACCACCCGGTTCTGCGTGGACTACAGGGGGCTCAACGCCATCACTACCTCTGATGCGCACCCAATGCCACGCATCGAGGATCTGCTGGAGCGGTTGGCGAATGCCAAGTACATATCCATCATGGATTTGAGCCGGGGATACTGGCAGATTCCCCTGAGCCCTGCGGCGCAGGAGAAATCTGCCTTTATCACCCCTTTTGGACTGTACGAGTCCACGGTCATGCCTTTCGGCATGAAGAATGCCCCTGCCACTTTCCAGCGGATGGTCAACCACCTGCTTCAGGGACTGGAGGAGTACGCTGTGGCGTACCTGGACGACATTGCCGTCTTCAGTTCCACCTGGGAGGAACACCTTCAGCATCTCCAGGAGGTGCTCAAGCGTATTCACCAGGCAGGTCTGACCATCAAGCCGGGAAAATGCCAGATGGGCATGAGGGAGGTCCACTACCTGGGGCACCGGGTAGGTGGGGGTTCCATGAGTCCAGAGCCCGAGAAAGTGGACGTGGCGAACCCGCTGAGGTGCGCATGTCGGATTACCGACAGGTCATGCCTCCGTAGCGCCCTCTAAAGGGGGGAGGTGTGATGATACTGAAGCTTCATTTCTGGTGCTGTTTCCAGAACTCTTCCCCCATAGTACTACAACCCCCACCGTTTGCAAGCACAGGGCAAACTACCCCTCCCTCTTTTTCTCTGCAGCTCACGCTTCCCTTCCCCCCTGTCAGCCTGCACTCAGGCAGTGTAATGTGAGCTGCCAGTGCTGGAAGTTTTCCCGCTTCACCGCAGGGGTCCTGCATTGTCCGAACACGTGCTTTCTTCCTATAGCAGCCATGTTGGAGTATTCATTCTTTTTTGGTTAATAACACGGTGGGAGCATTCGCTAGAAACACGAAAGTTACTGTGTTGAACCATGCGCCGATGGGCATCGTTCCCGTGGTACTGGTAAACCCGTAACTCCAACAGAACCCGAGAAATGGAATTCTCGGGTGCCCATGAACTAGCCCACCCAAGTGTGGGCTCATTGGAACCGTCATTCTAGAGTGAGATCATTGATAGGTCTGCCGTTATTCTGATAGGTTCACAGGACGAGTTATGAACCTTATGATATCGCAGAGCTCAAACCATAGCTTGCAGCCAGGGGAGGTGGCCAGAGGACCAGCCCTTTTTGTGAGGTCAGAAGCTGACATGCATAAGTCTTACAGTGAAGTTCCTTAGGAGAGTTCTTTCTGCTGAGTAAGAGATCTCCCAATGAACTATGACGTGTGGCTCCTTCCCCCAGACTGGCTTGCCTGTAATGATCTAACAACCATGTGAGTTATCTTTCATTCTTAATCCCATTTTATTTTATAACTGCATCTGTACATAACTATATTGTCTCAGTTTGTTACATCTTTTTATATTATATAAGCATTGCCTGTTTTTAAGGAATAAACCTATAAATTTATTAGTTTGTTTCTCCTGCTCTATAAACGAATCTGCACGTGCCTGAAGTACTACGCTACTGTTTTGGGGTTGCTACGGACCCTCTTGATAAATTGTTCATCAAAAGCCGTAGCTGGTGGCAGCTAAAAGAAAGGGGTGTAAAGTGTTAATCTATTGGGTGACGCTGGCAGTGACGCAGCGGGGTTTATAAGGGTACTGCCTGGTTGCAGCCAGGAGTAATTATAATTCCCTCACTGCAGCGTGCCCAATAGCCAGCACACATCCAGTGACCCGTCTGGCGACCAATTATCCTAGGTGCAGTTCCCTGACTGACCTGAGGGTAAGGGGGGCGCCAGAGAGCTGCAAGTTCCTAAGTGGAAGTGGGATAGTTATAAATCCCTGCAGTTTACTGGGTCGGACGGCAGCAGCCGTCGTGTGTGTGCACGTTCCATCACATTGGTGGCAGCAGTGGGATCACAAGCCGTGACCCCGGGCTACCGTGTGGCGGACTGTGTGCCCGTTCATCACATTTGGTGGCAAGCGGTGGGATCACAAGCCGTGACCCCTGGGCTACCGTGTGGCGGACTGTGTGCCCGTTCTCACAGATATCACCCTTCCTTACGTCCAATAATGCATCTGGGATGAAACCACCCCCCTTACTTCCAAAAATGCATCCGGTACAAAGCCAAACCCGCTTTACATAAAAATGCACCCGGACGAAATCACAAACTCTTACGTCCAAAAATGCACCCGGGACCAAACCACCCCCCTTACATCCAAAAATGCATCCGGGACAAAATCACCCCCCTTACATACAAAAATGCACCCAGGACGAAACCACCCCCCTTAGGTACGAAAATGCACCCAAGATGAAACCACCTTTCCTTACGTCCAAAAATGCATCCGGAACTAAACCACCCCCTTACGTCCCAAAATGCACCCGGGACAAAACCACCCCCTTAGGTACAAAAATGCACCCAGGACGAAACCACCCTTACTTACGTACAAAAATGCATCCGGGACGAAACACCCCCGTTTACGTAAAATGCACACGGGACAAAACCACCAACTGTTACGTCCAAAGTTGCATCCGGGAAGAAAACCATCCCCTTACGTCCAAAAATGCATCACAGACGATACCACCCACCATACGTCCAAAAATGCACCCAGTATGAAAACCCCCCCCTTACTTTTAAATATGCATCCGGGAAGAAACCACCCCCCTTACGTCAAAAAATGCACCCAGGTTGAAACCACCTCCCCTAACTACAAAAAATGCACCCCGGACGAAACCACCCCCCTTACATCCAAAAAAGCACCCGAGACCAAACCACCCCCTTACGTCCAAAAATGCATCTGGGGCGAAATCACCCCCCATTACGTCCAACAATACATCCGCGAAAAACCACCTGCATTTACGTCCAAAAATGCACCTGGGACGAAACCACCCCCTTTACGTAAAAAATGCACCCCGGACGAAATCACCCCCACTTACATCCAAATTGCACCTGCGACGAAACCATCCCCACTTACTTCCAAAAATATTTCCGGGATGGAAACACCCCCCTTACATAAAAATTCACACGGGACGAAACCACCCCCCTTACATCAAGAATGTACCTAGGACGAAACCACCACCTTACTTCTAAATATGCACTCGGAACGAAACCACCCCACCTTACGTCAAAAAATGCACCAGGGACGAAACCATCTCCTCTTACGGCCAAAAAGGCATCTGGGATTCAACCACTCCCCTTACATCCAAAAAATGCATCTGTGTCGAAACCACCTGTCCTTTACGTAAAATGCACCCGGACCAAACCACCACCTTTACGTCCAAAAATGCATTCAGGACAAAACCACCCCCCATTATGTCAAGAAATGCACACAGGACGAAACCAACCCCCTTACTAATAAATATGCACCTGGGATGAAACCACCCTCCTTACATCCAAAAATTGCACTAGGGACGAAACCACCACCCTTACGTCCAAAAATGCACCCGGGATTAAACCACCCCCGCTTACATCCAAAAAGGCACCTGGGATGAAACCACCCCCTTACATACAAGAATGCACCCGTGACTGAAGGTACTGCCACACTAAACAATCCCGCTAGCGATCACAATAACGACGCATACTAATGCGATCGCTAGCGGGATTGTTTCTATATCGCTAAATGCTGCCACATTTAGCGATATAGTTAACGACGCTATCGCCGTTAGCGATCTTCTTAACGACTTTAGCGGGTACAAAAGTACCGCTAAATCGCTAAGAAAAGGTGCCACACAGCGATTAGATACTTACCCAGCGGGAGCGCCGACGAGAAAATAGGGTCTGGAACGATTCCCGCGACGAGCGAGATCACAGCAGGAAGCTCGTCGCTGGAAGCTGCCGCACTGAACAACATCGCTAACAGGATCGCTAAATAGTGACGTTTTTTTAGCGATCCCCTTAGCGATATTGTTTAGTGTGGCATACCCTTAAACCACCCTTCTTACGTACAAAAATGCACCAGGGATGAAACGACCCTTCCTTACGTCCAAAAATGCACCAAGAAGAAACCACCCCCCTTATGTCCAAAAACGCGTCACGGACTAAACCACCCCCATACGTCCAAAAATGCACCCGGGACGAAACCAGCCCCCCTTACGTCCAAAAAAGCACCCGGGACGAAACCACCCCCCTTACGTACCAAAATGCACCCGGGACAAAACCATCCCACTTACATACAGAAAGGCAACAGGGACAAAACCACCCCCTTACGTACGAAAATGCACCCGAGACGAAACCATCCCCCTTACGTATAAAAAAGGCACCTGGGACGAAACCACCCCCTTAGGTACAAAAATGCACCAGGGACGATTTCCATCCTTCCTTACGTCCAATAATGCATCTGGGACGAAACCACCTCCTTAGTTCCAAAAAATGCATCCGGGGCGAAACCAAACCCCTTTACTAAAAAAGGAACACGGGAAGAAACCATCAACTCTTATGGCCAAAAATGCACCCGGGACCAAACCAGCCCCCTTAAGTCCAAAAATGCATCCGGGACAAACTCACCCGCTTATGTCAAAAATGCATCACGGACTAAACCACCCCCCTTACATCAAAAAAAAGCACCCAGGATGAAACCACCCTTTCTTACATTCAAAAATGCATCCAGGACGAAATCACTTTTCCTTACTTCCAAAATTGCATCTGGGATGAAACCACCCCCCTTACGTCCAAAAATGCACCTATGACGAAACTACCACCCTTAGGTACAAAAATGCACCAGGGACAATACCACCCTTCCTTACGTCCAATAATGCATCTGGAATGAAACCACCCCCCCTTTACGTAAAAATGCACCCGGGACGCAACCACCAACTCTTACGTCCAAAAATGCACCCGGGACCAAATCACCGCCCCTTACATCCAAAAATGTATCCGGGATAAAATCACCCCCTTACGTACAAAAATGCACCCGAGACGAAATTACCCTCTTACGTCCAAAAATGCATTCAGGACAAAACCACCCCCCCTTACGTCAAGAAATGCACACAGGACGAAACCACCCCCTTACTTCTAAATATGCACCGGGATGAAACCACCCCCCATTACATCCAAAAATGCACCCAGGATGACACCACCCCCTTACGTCCAAAATTGCACTAGGGACGAAACCACCCCCCTTACGTCCAAAAAAGCATCAGAAACGAAACCACCCCCCATCACGTCCAAGAATGCATCCAGGATGAAACCCACCTCCCATTACGTCCAAAAATGCACCTGGGACGAAATCACCCCTGCTTACATCCAGAAATTCACTTGGGGTGAAACCACCCCCTAAAATACAAAAATGCACCAGGGACTAAACCACCCCCCTTACGCACAAAAATCCACCAGGGACGAAACCACCCTTCCTTACGTCCAAAAATGCATCTGGGATGAAACCACCCCCCTTACTTCCAAAAATGCATCCGGGACGAAACCACCCCCCTTTACGTAAAAATGCACCCGGGACGAAAACCCCCACCCTTACGTCCAAAAAATGCACCGGGATTAAACCACCCCCGCTTACATCCAAAAAGGCACCTGGGATGAAACCACCCCCTTACATACAAGAATGCACCCGTGACTAAACCACCCTTCTTACGTACAAAAATGCACCAGGGATGAAACGACCCTTCCTTACGTCCAAAAATGCATCTGGGATGAAACCACCCCCGTTTACGTAAAAATGCACACGGGACAAAACCACCAACTGTTACGTCCAAGTTGCATCCGGGAAGAAACCATCCCCCTTACGTCCAAAAATGCATCACAGACGATACCACCCACCATACGTCCAAAAATGCACCCAGTATGAAAACCCCCCCCTTACTTTTAAATATGCATCCGGGAAGAAACCACCCCCCTTACGTCAAAAAATGCACCAGGTTGAAACCACCTCCCTAACTACAAAAAATGCCCCCGGACGAAACACCCCCCTTACATCCAAAAAAGCACCGAGACCAAACCCCCCCCTTACGTCCAAAAATGCATCTGGGACGAAATCACCCCCCATTACGTCCAACAATACATCCGCGAAAAAACCACCTGCATTTACGTCCAAAAATGCACCTGGGACGAAACCACCCCCTTTACGTAAAATGCACCCCGGACGAAATCACCCCCACTTACATCCAAATTGCACCTGCGACGAAACATCCCACTTACTTCCAAAAATATTTCCGGGATGGAAACACCCCCCTTACATAAAAATTCACACGGGGACGAAAACCACCCCCCTTACATCAAGAAATGTACCTAGGACGAAACCACCACCTTACTTCTAAATATGCACTCGGAACGAAACCACCCCACCTTACGTCAAAAAAATGCACCAGGGACGAAACCTCTCCTCTTACGGCCAAAAAGGCATCTGGGATTTCAACCACTCCCCTTACATCCAAAAATGCATCTGTGTCGAAACCACCTGTCCTTTACGTAAAAATGCACCCGGGACCAAACCACCCACCTTTACGTCCAAAAATGCATTCAGGACAAAACCACCCCCCATTATGTCAAGAAATGCACACAGGACGAAACCAACCCCCTTACTAATAATATGCACCTGGGATGAAACCACCCTCCTTACATCCAAAAATTGCACTAGGGACGAAACCACCACCCTTACGTCAAAAATGCACCCGGGATTAAACCACCCCCGCTTACATCCAAAAAGGCACCTGGGATGAAACCACCCCCTTACATACAAGAATGCACCCGTGACTGAAGGTACTGCCACACTAAACAATCCCGCTAGCGATCACAATAACGACGCATACTAATGCGATCGCTAGCGGGATTGTTTCTATATCGCTAAATGCTGGCCACATTTAGCGATATAGTTAACGACGCTATCGCCGTTAGCGATCTTCTTAACGACTTTAGCGGTACAAAGTACCGCTAAATCGCTAAGAAAAGGTGCCCACAGCGATTAGATACTTACCCAGCGGGAGCGCCGACGAGAAAATAGGGTCTGGAACGATTCCAGCGACGAGCGAGATCACGCAGGAAGCTCGTCGCTGGAAGCTGCCGCACTGAACAACATCGCTAACAGGATCGCTAAATAGTGACGTTTTTTTAGCGATCCGTTAGCGATATTGTTTAGTGTGGCATACCCTTAAACCACCCTTCTTACGTACAAAAATGCACCAGGGATGAAACGACCCTTCCTTACGTCCAAAAATGCACCCAAGAAGAAACCACCCCCCTTATGTCCAAAAACGCGTCACGGACTAAACCACCCCCCATACGTCCAAAAATGCACCCGGGACGAAACCAGCCCCCTTACGTCCAAAAAAGCACCCGGGACGAAACCACCCCCCTTACGTACCAAAATGCACCCGGGACAAAACCATCCCACTTACATACAGAAAGGCAACAGGGACAAAACCACCCCCTTACGTACGAAAATGCACCCGAGACGAACCATCCCCTTACGTATAAAAAAGGCACCTGGGACGAAACCACCCCCTTAGGTACAAAAATGCACCAGGGACGATACCATCCTTCCTTACGTCCAATAATGCATCTGGGGCGAAACCACCTCCCTTAGTTCCAAAAATGCATCCGGGGCGAAACCAAACCCCTTTACTAAAAAGGAACACGGGAAGAAACCATCAACTCTTATGGCCAAAATGCACCCGGGACCAAACCAGCCCCTTAAGTCCAAAATGCATCCCGGGGCAAACTCACCCGCTTATGTCAAAAATGCATCACGGACTAAACCACCCCCCTTACATCAAAAAATGCACCCAGGATGAAACCACCCTTTCTTACATTCAAAAATGCATCCAGGACGAAATCACTTTTCCTTACTTCCAAAATTGCCATCTGGGATGAAACCCCCCCTTACGTCCAAAAATGCACCTATGACGAAACTACCACCCTTAGGTACAAAAATGCACCAGGGACAATACCACCCTTCCTTACGTCCAATAATGCATCTGGAATGAAACCACCCCCCTTTACGTAAAAATGCACCCGGGACGCAACCACCAACTCTTACGTCCAAAAATGCACCCGGGACCAAATCACCGCCCCTTACATCCAAAAATGTATCCGGGATAAAATCACCCCCTTACGTACAAAAATGCACCCGAGACGAAATTACCCTCTTACGTCCAAAATGCATTCAGGACAAAACCACCCCCCCTTACGTCAAGAAATGCACACAGGACGAAACCACCCCCCTTACTTCTAAATATGCACCCGGGATGAAACCACCCCCCATTACATCCAAAAATGCACCCAGGATGACACACCCCCTTACGTCCAAAAATTGCACTAGGGACGAAACCACCCCCCTTACGTCCAAAAACGCATCAGAAACGAAACCACCCCCCATCACGTCCAAGAATGCATCCAGGATGAAACCACTCCCATTACGTCCAAAAAATGCACCTGGGACGAAATCACCCCTGCTTACATCCAGAAATTCACTTGGGATGAAACCACCCTAAAATACAAAATGCACCAGGGACTAAACCACCCCCCTTACGCACAAAAATCCACCAGGGACGAAACCACCCTTCCTTACGTCCAAAAATGCATCTGGGATGAAACCCCCCCTTACTTCCAAAAATGCATCCGGGACGAAACCACCCCCCTTTACGTAAAAATGCACCCGGGACGAAACACCACCCCTTACGTCCAAAAATGCACCCGGGATTAAACCACCCCCGCTTACATCCAAAAAGGCACCTGGGATGAAACCACCCCCTTACATACAAGAATGCACCCGTGACTAAACCACCCTTCTTACGTACAAAAATGCACCAGGGATGAAACGACCCTTCCTTACGTCCAAAAATGCATCTGGGATGAAACCACCCCCTTTAGTCCAAAAATCCACCCATGTGACCAAACCACCCCCTTACGTCAAAAAATGCACCCAAGAAGAAACCACCCCCCTTATGTCCAAAAACGCGTCACGGACGAAACCACCCCCCATACGTCCAAAAATGCACCCGGGACGAAACCAGCCCCCCTTACGTCCAAAAAAGCACCCGGGGCGAAACCACCCCCCTTACGTACAAAAATGCACCCGGGACAAAACCATCCCACTTACATACAGAAAGGCAACGGGACAAAACCACCCCCCTTCGTACGAAAATGCACCGAGACGAAACCATCCCCCTTACGTATAAAAAAAGGCACCTGGGACGAAACCACCCCCTTAGGTACAAAATGCATCCGGGGCGAAACCAAACCCCTTTACTAAAAAGGAACACGGGAAGAAACCATCAACTCTTATGCCAAAATGCACCCGGAACCAAAACCAGCCCCCTTAAGTCCAAAAATGCATCCGGGACAAACTCACCCGCTTATGTCCAAAAGTGCATCACGGACGAAACACTCCCCTTACATCAAAAATGCACCCAGGATGAAACCACCGTTTCTTACATTCAAAAATGCATCCGGACGAAATCACTTTTCCTTACGTCCAAAATTGCATCTGGGACGAACCACCCCCCCCTTAGTCCAAAATGCACCTATGACGAAACTACACCCTTAGGTACAAAAATGCAACGGGACAATACCACCCTTCCTTACGTCCAATAATGCATCTGATGAAACCACCCCCCCTTTACGTAAAAATGCACCCGGGACGCAACCACCAACTCTTACGTCCAAAAATGCACCCGGGACCAAATCACCCGCCCTTACATCCAAAAATGTATCCGGATGAAATCACCCCCTTACGTACAAAAATGCACCCGAGGACGAAATTACCCTCTTACGTCCAAAAAAACATTCAGGACAAAACCACCCCCCCTTAGTCAAGAAATGCAACGGACGAAACACCCCCCTTACTTCTAAATATGCACCCCGGGGTGAAACCACCCCCCATTACATCCAAAAATGCACCCGGATGACACCACCCCCTTCGTCCAAAAATTGCACTAGGGACGAAACCACCCCCCTTCGTCCAAAAAGCATCAGAAACGAACCACCCCCCATCACGTCCAAGAATGCATCCAGGATGAAACCACCTCCCATTAGTCAAAAATGCACCTGGGACGAAATCACCCCTGCTTACATCCAGAAATTCACTTGGGATGAAACCACCCCCTAAAATACAAAAATGCACCAGGGACTAAACCACCCCCCTTACGCACAAAAATCCACCAGGGACGAAACCCCTTCCTTACGTCCAAAAAATGCATCTGGGATGAAACCACCCCCTTACTTCCAAAAAATGCATCCGGGACGAAACCACCCCCCCTTTACGTAAAAATGCACCCGGGACGAAACCACCACCCTTACGTCCAAAATGCACCGGGATTAAACCACCCCCCGTTACATCCAAAAAGGCACCTGGGATGAAACCACCCCCTTACATACAAGAATGCACCGTGACTAAACCACCCTTCTTACGTACAAAAATGCACCAGGGATGAAACGACCCTTCCTTAGTCCAAAAATGCATCTGGGATGAAACCACCCCTTTATGTCCAAAAATCCACCCGTGTGACCAAACCACCCCCTTACGTCAAAAAATGCACCAAGAAGAAACCACCCCCCTTATGTCCAAAAACGCGTCACGGACGAAACCACACCCCCCATACGTCCAAAAATGCACCCGGGACGAAACCAGCCCCCCTTACGTCCAAAAAACACCCGGGACGAAACCACCCCCCTTACGTACAAAAATGCACCCGGGACAAAACCATCCACTTACATACAGAAAGGCAACAGGGACAAAACCCCCCCTTACGTACGAAAATGCACCCGAGACGAAACCATCCCCCTTACGTTAAAAAAAGGCACCTGGGACGAAACCACCCCCTTAGGTACAAAAATGCATCCGGGGCGAAACCAAACCCCTTTACTAAAAAAAGGAACACGGGAAGAAACCATCAACTCTTATGGCCAAAATGCACCGGACCAAACCAGCCCCTTAAGTCCAAAAATGCATCCGGGACAACTCCCCGCTTATGTCCAAAAGTGCATCACGGACGAAACCACTCCCTTACATCAAAAAATGCACCCAGGATGAAACCACCTTTCTTACATTCAAAAATGCATCCAGGACGAAATCATTTTCCTTTACGTCCAAAATTGCATCTGGGACGAAACCACCCCCCTTACGTCCAAAAATGCACCTATGACGAAACTACCACCCTTAGGTACAAAAATGCACCAGGGCAATACACCCTTCCTTACGTCCAATAATGCATCTGGAATGAAACCACCCCCCCTTTACGTTAAAAATGCACCGGGACGCAACCACCAACTTTACGTCCAAAAATGCACCGGGACCAAAATCACCGCCCCTTACATCAAAAAATGTATCCGGGTAAAATACCCCCTTACGTACAAAAATGCACCCGAGACGAATTTACCCTCTTACGTCCAAAAATGCTTCAGGACAAAACACCCCCCCTTACGTCAAGAAATGCACACAGGACGAAACACCCCCCTTACTTCTAAATATGCCCCGGGATGAAACCACCCCCCATTACATCCAAAAATGCACCAGGATGACACCACCCCCCTTACGTCCAAAAATTGCACTAGGGACGAAACCACCCCCTTACGTCCAAAAACGCATCAGATACGAAACCACCCCCCATCACGTCCAAGAATGCATCCAGGATGAAACCACCTCCCATTACGTCCAAAAATGCACCTGGGACGAAATCACCCCTGCTTACATCCAGAAATTCACTTGGGATGAAACCACCCCCTAAAATAAAAAAAATGCACCAGGGACTAAACACCCCCCTTACGACAAAAATCCACCAGGGGCGAAACCACCCTTCCTTACGTCCCAAAAATGCATCTGGGATGAAACCACCCCCCTTACTTCCAAAAATGCATGCGGACGAAACCACCCCCCCTTTACGTAAAAATGTACCCGGGACGAAACCACCAGCTCTTTCGTCCAAAATGCACCCGGGACCAAACCACCCCCCTTACATCAAAAATGTATCCGGGATAAAATCACCCCCCCTACACAAAAAGGACCCGAGACGAAATTACCCCCTTACGTACAAAAATGCACCCGGGACAAAACTACTCCACTTAGGTACGAAAATGTAACCGAGACAAAACACCACCTTTCCTTACGTCCAAAAATGCATCCGGGACGAAACCACCCCCCCTTACGTCCAAAAATGCACCGGGACAAAAAAAACTCCCCTTTACGTCCAAAAATGCATCCGGGACAAAACCACCCGTCCTTTACGTAAAAATGCACACGGGACGAAGTCACCAACCCTTAAGTTCAAAAATGCCTCCGGGAAGAAACCAGCCCCCCTTTCGTCCAAAAATGCACCCGGGACGACAACCCCCTTACGTAGAAAAAGGCACCCGGGACGAAAACATCCCCTTTCCTTTCAAAAATGCACCCATGATTAAACCACCCCCCCTTACGTCAAAAATGCATCCTGGACAAAACCAGCACCCTTACGTCCAAAATGCACCTGGGACGAAACCACTACCCTTACTTACAAAAAATGCACCGTGAGAAACCACCCCTTTCCCTTAGTCCAAAAATGCATCTGGGGCGAAACCCCCCCCTTTTTTTCCAAAAATGCACCCAGGACCAAACACCCCACTTTCAAACCAAAAAAATGCATCTGGACAAAATCTCCCCCCTTACGTACAAAAAGGCACCGAGACTAAAATCACCCCTTAGTACAAAAAGCACCCGATACGAAAACCACTTCCCTTAGTCCAAAACTGCATCCGGGACAAAACCACCCCCGTTTAATAAAAATGCAGCAGGGACAAAATCACCATTCCTTACGTCCAAAAAATGCACCCCGACGAATTCCACCTTTACTTACGTCCAAAATGCACCTGGGACGAAGCCACCCCCTTAGGTACAAAAAAGCATCCAGGACGAAACCACCCTTCCTTACGTCCAAAAATGTATCCGGGACGAAATCACATCCCTTAGGTACGAAAAAGCACCGAGACGAAACCACCTTTCTTTATGTCCAAAATGCATCCGGGACGAAGCCACCCCCTTACGTCCAAAAATGCACCTGGACAAAACCACTCCCCTTTACATCCAAAAATGCTTCTGGGTCGTAACACCTGTCCTTTACGTAAAAATGTACCGAACGAAACCACCCCACCTTTAGTCCAAAAATTGCATTAGGGACAAAACCACCCCCCCCTTACGTCAAGAAATGCACACAGGATGAAACCACCCCCCTTTCTTCTAAATATGCACCCGGGATAAAACCACCCCCCATTACATCCAAAAATGTACCAAGGATGAAACACCCCCCTTACATCCAAAAAATTGCACTAGGG
>JARQOD010004992.1:0-50939 GCA_033576555.1 Oophaga sylvatica
TTTTTTCTCGCCGCCTTGCAAAATGGACATTTAGCGGTTTTTAGGCCTGAAACTCATTCAAATCATCATCAGCAAGGCTATTTATTGGCTCTGCATCAGTTCAACCCAATCTTGCCATTTTTGTGGTTTGCTTCTGTTGGAGTACTGCTGCTTGCTTGCCAACATGTCTGACACTCTTCAGTTCACCCCAACTGATCGAGTGTTGTACAACTGGGTCTTGTCCCGCCGCTTTGGGCAGCCTTACCCAGTGATCGTTGATCCGTGGAGGAGGAGGCGAATGTGGGTGCTTCTGCATTTGAGGCAACGCCTCAATAAAGCCCATTTTCACCGGCTGTATGCATCTCTGCGGACTCATCCAGACAAGTTTTTTCTGTTTTGTCGGATGACCATTCACACATTTGATGTTTTGTTGGAGATCGTGCACCCTGTGATCACCTGCCAGGATACCAGGATGCGTAAAGCTATCTCTGCAGAGGAGCGACTTCTCCTTATGCTACGGTATGTATTCCTCACCTACATACTGTCTGTTGATGATGTGTTTTCCCACAAGTTTGCCGTTACCCTTATGGCTGTTGCAGAAATCTCCTCATAATATAGGCCATATATCAGCTCGTAGTACCAGAACAATGATGTGTATATCAAAAAGACAGAAAACTTTGACTTGTGGTAAATGTAACTTATGATTGTTTGGACATTAAATCATGTAAGGGTTATGTATAGTGCGTTTGTTAAACCTTTGTGCATGTGTAATGATTCTTCTCTCTACATTTGGTTACTTGCAGGTTCCTAACTACTGGCATATCCTATCCCACACTCCATCTGCATTTTTGGATTGGGACGTCCAACATCTCTGGCATTGTGCTTGATACCTACTCACAACTCTGGTACAGACTGCATTAACTGGTGATGCCTGAGCCAAAGATGGAAGACTGGAAGAGGATTTCCAGGGGATTTGAGGACCAATGCCAGTTCCCAAATTGTATAGGAGCCCTGAATGGGAAGCACATCCATGTCCGTAAGCCGCCAAACTCATGTTCCCAATTCTATAATTATAAACAATATTTTTCGGTAGTGCTGTTGGCTCTGGTTGACAGTAACTACAGGTTTATAATTGTAGACATTGGGGCCTATGGAAGAACTGGAGACTCTAGAGTCTTCAATTCTTCCATTATGGGTAGGCGGCTGCGCAGTAACCAGTTGCACCTACCACCAGCACGCCAACTTCCTGGCTCCAATCTCGAACCTGTCCCATTTGTTGTAGTTGGGGATGAGGCCTTCCAGCAATCAAGGAATGTGATGAGGCCTTATCCATGACGACATCTTGACCACCGTTGTCGGATCTTCAACATGCGCCTATCACGGGCCAGGCGCCTGGTGGAGTGTGCCTTTGGTATTTTGTGAGCAAAATGGCGGGTCCTACAGTCTGCTATTCAGCTGAATGAATCCAATGTCAATGAGGTCATCAAAGCATGTGTTGTTCTACATAATTTCACCAGAATTCATGATTGTGGCCCATATGATGTTGGTGACAGTGTGGTGACCAATGTGGATATGCCTACACCCCATGTCATCCCTTTACATCGCCCACTCTCAGGACTGAAAACCTGTGATATATTCACCCAATATTTTGTGTCCCCTGAAGGTACAACTACATGGCAAGATGATGCATTATTATCTATGCTGTAATGTATTTCTGTGTGTATACATAAATATCAGTTTTCTATCACATAGTCTGTGTCTGCTGTTGCAGTTCATACCAGATATGTAGGATATGTAGTAGACCTTACTTAAGCAACAAGACACCAAATTTTTTACAAAAATATATTTTTATATGTGCTAAGTCGCACTTGAGGTAGTGACAACCATATTTTACGCATATGGTATATGTCTTCATAGCACTATAGTGTCAGTGCGCATTATTATACAAGTACAAAATAATATCATAAAAAAATAACAAACATTGCAGTAAATAATAGGATCTAAAGAAAATAAAAAACTTTCACTGTGTAAAGTGAAGATCATATGTTACCCATATGTTTGGTTCACAAGATTAGACTACTGCAAATATGCAATAGACAACATGGATTAAAATTAAAGATAAAAAAATAACAAACATTTCCATAAATAATAATACATAAGCAAAATAACAATATTTCACTATCACTAGTATGCACCATTTCTGCCCCATTTGGTTGGGTTCTAAGACTAGACTAATGCAATGGATGCATTAGCCAACAATGTTTAAAATGGAATATAAAAAAATAACAAACATTGGTATAAATTATAAGATTTAACCCCTTAAGGACAGAGCCATTTTGCAGCTTAATGACCGGGCCAATTTTTACAATTCTGACCACTGTCACTTTATGAGGTTATAACTCTGGAACGCTTTAACGAATCCCACTGATTCTGAGATTGTTTTTTCGTGACATATTGTACTTCACGTTAGTGGTAAAATTTCTTTGATATGACTTGTGTTTATTTATGAAAAAAATGGAAATATGGCGAAAATTTTGAAAATTTAACAATTTTCAAACTTTAAATTTTTATGCCCTTAAATCAGAGAGATATGTCACACAAATTTCTTAATAAATAACATTTCCCACATGTCTACTTTACATCAGCACAATTTTGGGACCAAAATTTTTTTTTGTTACGAAGTTATAAGGGTTAAAAGTTGACCAGCGATTTCTCATTTTTACAACACCATTTTTTTTTTAGGGACCACATCACATTTGAAGTCACTTTGAGGGTCTATATGATAGAAAATACCCAAAAGTGACACCATTCTAAAAACTGCACCCCTCAAGGTGCTCAAAACCACATTCAAGAAGTTTATTAACCCTTCAAGTGCTTCACAGGAACTGAAGCAATGTGGAAGGAAAAAATTGACATTTAACTTTTTTTGCAAAAGCTTTACTTCGGAACCAAGTTTTTTTATTTTCACAAGTGTTAAAAGAAAAAATGAACCGCAAAATTTGTTGTGCAATTTCTTCTGAATACTTCGATACCCCATATGTGGGGGTAAACCACTTTTTGGGCGCGTGGCAGAGGTCGCAAGGGAAGGAGCGCCGTTTGACTTTTTCAACGCAGAATTGGCTGAATGCCATGTCGCGTTTTAGATAGCCCCTGATGTGCCTAAACAGTGGAAACACACCACAAGTGACCCCATTTTGGATACAAGACCCCTTAAGGAACTTATCTAGATGAATGGTGAGAACTTTGAACCTCCAAGTGCTTCACACAAGTTTATAACCTAGAGCCGTGAAAAAAAAAAAAATTTTTTTTCCACAAAAAATGATCTTTTCACCCAATTTTTAATTTCCCAAGGGTAATAAGACCGCAAAAGTTTTTGTGCAATTTGTCCTGAGCATGCTGATACCCCATATGTGGGGGTAAACCACTTTTTGGGCGCACGGCAGAGGTCGCAAGGGAAGGAGCGCTGTTTGACTTTTTCAACGCAGAATTGGCTGAATGCCATGTCGCGTTTAGATAGCCCCTGATGTGCCTAAACAGTGGAAACACACCACAAGTGACCCCATTTTGGATACAAGACCCCTTAAGGAACTTATCTAGATGTGTGGTGAGAACTTTGAACCTCCAAGTGCTTCACACAAGTTTATAACCTAGAGCCGTGAAAAAAAAAAAAAAATTTTTTTCCACAAAAATGATCTTTTCACCCCAATTTTTAATTTCCCAAGGGTAATAAGACCGCAAAAGTTTTTGTGCAATTTGTCCTGAGCATGCTGATACCCCATATGTGGGGGTAAACCACTTTTTGGGCGCACGGCAGAGGTCGCAAGGGAAGGAGCGCTGTTTGACTTTTTCAACGCAGAATTGGCTGGATGCCATGTCGCGTTTAGAGAGCCCCTGATGTGCCTAAACAGTGGAAACCCCCAACAAGTGACCCCATTTTGGAAACTAGACCCCCTAAGGAACTTATCTAGATGTGTGGTGAGCACTTTGAACCTCCAAGTGATTCACACAAGTTTATAACGTAGAGCCGTGAAAATAAAAAATCATATTTTTTCCACAAAAATGATCTTTTCACCCCAATTTTTATTTTCCCAAGGGTAACAAGACCCCAAAAGTTTTTGTGCAATTTGTCCTGAGCATGCCAATACCCCATATGTTGGGGTAAACCACTTTTTGGGCGCACGGCAGAGGTCGCAAGGGAAGGAGCTCCGTTTGACTTTTTCAACGCGGAATTGGCTGGACGCCATGTCGCATTTGTAGAGGCCCTGATGTGTCTAAACAGTGGAAACCCCCCACAAGTGACCCCATTTTGGAAACTAGACCCCCTAAGGAACTTATCTAGATGTGTGGTGAGCACTTTGAAGCCCCAAGTGCTTCACAGAAGTTTATAACGCCCGGGCGTGAAAATAAAAAATCATATTTTTCCACAAACCTGATCGTTTAGTCCCCAATTTTTTATTTTCACAAGGGTAACAGGAGAAATTGGACAACAAAAGTTGTTGTACAATTTGTCCTGAGTATGCTGATACCCCATATATGGGGGGGGACCACTGTTTGGGCGCACGGCAGGGCTTGGAATGGAAGCAGCACCGTTTGACTTTTTCAAACCAAAATTGGCTGGAATTGAGATTGGACACCATGTCGCGTTTGGAGAGCCCCTGATGCGCCTAAACAGTGGAAACCCCCCACAAGTAACACCATTTTGGAAACTAGACCACCTATGGAACTTATCTAGATCCGCTGTGAGCACTTTGAACCCCCAAGTGTTTCACAAAAGTTTATAATGCCTGGGTGTGAAAAAAAAAAAAAAAAAACAATTTTCCACAAAAATGATTTTTTAGTCCCAAATTTTTGATTTTTCACAAGGAAATTGGACCCCAAAAGTTGTTGTCCAATTTGTCCTGAGTACGCTGATACCAAATATGTGGGGGGGGAAACTGTTTTGGCGCACAGCAGGGCTTGGAAAGGAAGTAATAACGTTTTGGAATGCAGACGTTGGTGGGGGTCATGTTCCGTTTGCAGTGCCCCAGATGAGCCTAAACAGTGGAAAACCCCCACAAGTGACCCCATTTTGGAAACTAGACCCCATAAGGAACTTATCTAGATCTGTGGTGAGCACTTTGAACCTCCAAGTGTTTCACAAAAGTTTATAATGCCTGGGTGTGAAAAAAAAAAAACAATTTTCCACAAAAATGATTTTTTTAGTCCCAAATTTTTGATTTTTCACAAGGAAATTGGACCCCAAAAGTTGTTGTCCAATTTGTCCTGAGTACGCTGATACCAAATATGTGGGGGGGGGGAACTGTTTTGGCGCACAGCAGGGCTTGGAGAGGAAGTAATAACGTTTTGGAATGCAGACGTTGGTGGGGGTCATGTTCCGTTTGCAGTGCCCCAGATGAGCCTAAACAGTGGAAACCCCCCACAAGTGACCCCATTTTGGAAACTAGACCCCTTAAGGAGCTTATCTAGATGTGTGGTGAGCACTTTGAACCCCTAGTGCTTCACAGAAATTTATAAACGCAGAGCCGTGAAAATGAAAAATCATTTTTTTTCTCAAAAATGATTTTTTTAGCCAGCTATTTTTTATTTTCCCAAGGGTAATCGGAGAAATTAGAACCCCAAAATTGGTGTGCAATTTGTCCTGAGTACGCTGATACCCCATATGTTGGGGTAAACCACTGTTTGGGCGCACGGCAGGGCTCGGAAGGGAGGGAGCGCCATTTGACTTTTTGAACGCCACATCGTGTTTGGAGACCCCCTGATGTGCCTAAATAGTGGAAATCCCTCAATTCTAGCTCCAACCCTAATCCCAACACACCCCTAACCCTAATCCCAACCCTAATCCTAACCTAAATCCCAATCCTAATTCCAACCCTAATTGTAACCCTAACCTTAATTATAACCTTAATTATACCCTAACCCTAATTGTAACCCTAACCCTAATTCTAACCCTAATTATAACCCTAACCCTAAGGCTAGGTTCATTTTGCGTTTTACCAGCCCGTTCAACACATAGCGTTGACGGGCTGGTAATGGTATAGCATAACGCGATCGCATTATGCTATACCCGCTAGCGCAGAGGAATCAGCAGATGATTCATCTGCGCTAGCGGTGACGGAACCCAAACGCTGCAGCCCGCGTCCGAGGCTCCGTCACTGAATGATGGCACGTCGCAAACGCATGCCGCTTTACGGCATGCGTCGCGATGCGCCCTCAAATGGGGGTGAATGGCAGCGTTAACGGACTGCGTTACACCGCGTTATACCGCGGTGTAACGCAGTCCGTCTAACGGACTGCCATAACGCAGTATGAA
Organism: Oophaga sylvatica; assembly: GCA_033576555.1. Classification (NCBI taxonomy): domain Eukaryota; kingdom Metazoa; phylum Chordata; class Amphibia; order Anura; family Dendrobatidae; genus Oophaga; species Oophaga sylvatica. The sequence continues at coordinate 6,290 of JARQOD010004992.1, forward strand.
CCCAGCCTAACCCTAACGCTAATTATAACCCTTACCCTAAGGCTGCTTTCACACTTACGGCGGGCGCCTGTCGGCGCCCCCGGCATTTTGCCGCAGCGCCGCATCAGAAAACCGATGCGCCGCCGGCGGCCGCATGCGGTTTTTTTGCCGGATGGTTTCGATGCCCGGAGACATCAGAAACCATCCGGCAAAAACAAAAAACGTTACATGCAGCGTTTTGTCCGGCCGCCGCAATGTACATTTGCGCCGCATCCGGACAAAACCGCATGCAACGCATTGACATGCGGCGCCATCCGCGCTAATGCAAGTCAATGCAAAAAAAACGCATGCGGCGCATCAGATTTTCTGATGCGGCGCTGCGCTAAATGCCGGGCGCCGTCAGGCGCACACCGGATGTGTGAAACCAGCCTAATGCTAACCCTAACCCTATTTATAACCTTAACCCTAATTATAACCCTAACCCTAATTATAACCCTAACAGAAAAATGAAAATAAATATAATTTCTACTTTTTATTATATGTCCCTAACTAAGGGGGTGATAAATGGGGGGGTTATGTACTGTTTTTTTTTATTTTGATCACTGTGATAGTTTATCACAGTGATCAAAATGTACTTTTATGAGAATGAATGAAAAAAAATTTGAATCTGCCGCCAAAGCAGATCGGCGGGCGCACTGCGCATGCGCCCGCCATTTTTTTTTTTGCAGGGAGAAGAAGCCGGGATCCTGGGGCCTGCGGGAGGACGGAGGACACCGGTAAGTATATGGGGGGGCGATCGGGGGACCGGGGGACCCTCATTTTCTCCCCTCTGATGTGCGATCACATCAGAGGGGAGAGAAATCATTTTTTTTTTTTTGCGATCGCGGCTATGCTTGCATAGCCGCGATCGCAACACCGGGATCGGTGAATACTGACCCGGATCATGTTCTCTGGGGTCTCGGCTACCCCCGGTAGCCGAGACCCCAGAGAATATTTGCCCATCCCCCACCACCCCGCACTGGGCATGCGCCCGCCATTGTCTTAACGGCGCCGGCACCGGGGGACACCGGAGGGCCCGGGGGCCACATGGATCTTATTGGGGGCCACATGGGGGTCCTGGGGACCCTTTTTCTCTGTCCTCTGATGTCCGATGACATCAGAGGACAGAGAAATTAAATGGCACAACTTTTTTTTTTTTTTGCGGTCGCCGTTATAGGGTTAATAACGGCGATCGCAACATCGGTGTCGGTAAAAACCGACCCGATTCATGTTCTCTTGGGTCTCGGCTACCCCCGGTAGCCGAGACCCCGGAGAAAATGCGCCTCTGGGGGGCGCTATTCACTTTTTCCACAGCGCCGTTAATTAACGGCGCTGTGGTTTAAGTACCCTTAATGACCGCCGTTAAAAGGCGTATCGGCGGTCGTTAAGGGGTTAAAGAAAATAAAAATTTGACAGCTAGCCAATTTCCCACCAGCTAAGTACCATATGCTGTTTGTAGGCATTCAGATGAGTGCTAATATGCGTTACACATGTTGTAAAAATCAATATAAAAAAACAACAAACGTTTTTAGAAATGATAAGAGATAATGAAAATAACAAACTTTGAGTATGCCTATTCAAGAGCATATTGTTACCATATGTTTCTTACAGGCATCTATATTAGTGCACATTTCTTTTGCACAACATGAGTCTAAAGTAAATATAAAAAGATAACAAACTACTTTTTAAATCATAATATATAAGTAAAATAAAAAATCACAGCTGGTGGTATGTGGGTGGTGGGGTTGGCGGGTTCCCAGCATCTCTGTGTGGTTGACTTTGATGAGAACCTTGACCATCACCCTGTTGGGGTGGATTTTCTGGGCCCTGAGCTAACATCTGCCCAAAGTCAGGTTGGTGTGTGGGCACATTGCCATACAGATAAGGGAGATTATATTCCTGTGTAAGATGATACCCACGAGAATCATACCGCCCAATATGACCATGTTGAGCACATACAGGTTGGGACCAGCCTCCAACACTGGATCTGTACAAGTGGCCATATTGGGAAGTTGGATTATAGCCAGCCATTTGACCCTGTTGTTGCCAAGGTTGGTTCGGTGGGGGAATGGGTTGAGGTGTAGGCGGCCGTGCAGGAGGATCATCAGATCCTAATTGAGCATGCACAATTTTGGTGGGGGGCAAGGCGCAGAAGATTACGGAGTGAGAGCTGCCACCTCTCAAGGAATTCAAACACCTCATGGGGGGTGTGCATGCATCAGTTAGTATGTGCATTGATCCTCGCACACGGAGCCTGAGCTCACGGGGTAGGGGACGAAGGTAGGGGGAAAGGCTACGGGCATAGGCCTCCTCACCCTCATCCACAGCTGCCCTTGAAAGGTAATTGAGTACCCCAGTGTCCACATGCCTACGTGTGTCTGACCCAGTGATGTCTCGCTGTCTTCTCCCACGGCGGGATATTGCAGCAGACTGTACAGTGGGGCTGCTGCTGTTTCCTGCTTCATCCCCAATGGCGGATGCTGCAGCTGGTGCCTCTGGTACAGGTAGAGGAGGAGAGGGTTGCTGTGGTCCTTGTGATTGTGAACCTTGGGGGATGCTGATGGGAGGTTGAGACGATGGGCCAGCCACCTCTTCACCTTGTTAGAACCCTCTTGTTAGATTTTGTTTCAGTTTGCTGGTCACATGACCTTTTTTCCCTATTTAGTCTGGCTCCGCCCTTCTGGCTTTGCTGGACTTCATTGTATTATCTACTCTTAAGCTAGCCGGGTGCTTAGGTGCCTTACTCAGTCAGTTTTGCTTAATCTTAGGATCTCGTAGTAATTTGTTTTCTGTTTAATTTTCCCTGCTACAATTTCTGTTAGGAGGTGTCCACCTTTTCTCCCAGTCCCTAGATCTTGTAGGGATTCCTCCCTCGCAACTATAGGTCTTCGTTCAGACTAGCTGAGGACTTTAGCGGGTCTGGTCGCAGGATCAGGTTCCCCGTTACATCGTAGGGATCAAGCTCAGTTTTATTGTAGGGACAGAGTTCCTATCTTTCCTTAGTGCTTGTAGCAGTTCATAACAGTAAGTCCAGCCAAGAAATAAAAAAAAAAAAAAAAAAAATCTCTAAGGAAAGATTTTCTGTTTTCATCATGGTGTCGGTTCGGGATTTGGCTGAACGCCTGCAGGGTCTCTCTCTGGAGGTGGCTGAAATCCAGCAACACGTGAGTAGTTGTTCTGGAGCACATTTCGTGGAGCCAAAGGTACGTTTTGCCTGATTTATTTTTTGGTGAACAACAAGATTTTTTTTCTTTTAAAAATGCTTGCTTGTTGTATTTTCGTTTGAGACCCAGATCAATTCATCACAGCGCATAGGGTTTATAATGTCACTTTTGGCAAAGAACCTCAGGACTGGGCCTTTTCTCTGCAGCCTAGTGATCCATGCTTTGGATGTTAGGTTCGATTTCCCGCTGCTGCACAAGGGGAGTCTCAAACCCGTCCCGCTGCGGTCTCCCATTCATCTCCGGCCGCAGTGGAGCCTGCTCAGCAGAGGCGTCGGTCCAGGCGTCTTGCCCACTCCACTACTGGGCAGTGACTTGCTGCTGCCTTTCCTGGATCCGCTATTATAGTCAATGCTGGAGCAGACGTCTTTGGGACTAAGTACTGCATTTTCCCTTCTGAGCATGCCCAGAGTGAGATCTCTCATTGGAGATCAGGGGTCACATGCTCAGGTACTGCAGCAGCTCCTATTGGCCCACCAGGAAGGCCCTGTTACTACGAGTCTTCTGGAACAGGTTTCTCATTGGTCCTTGTTCCTGGAAGGTCCTGTGGCTGTTGCTATAAAAGGGTAGCATGGCTGGGCCGCCATGCGCTAATATCGACCATTGTATGCTATGCGCCAGTGTGGTCATGCGTGTGTGTGGTTAGGGACCCGGCTGAAATAAGCCACTAGAATACCGACTTAATCGGTGAGGAGTTTGGTGTGCTAGCTGGTCAGGGTCGGTGTCCTAGATGCCCTAGATTACCGGCATAACCGGTGAGGAGTTTGATTGCCGTATTCAGGGTCTGGCGTTCAGACGCCATAGATTGCGGGTGACTCCCGCGAGGACATTAGCGCATGACCACGTATTACTAGCGTTTACTTTGCGGCTCCCCTGAATGTTAAGTGAGTTCGCACCTATCGCCATATAGCGCTGTGGCATCCCGTTAGCGGCTCTGGGATTAACAGAGTTCGCACTTACTGCCACAACGCGCTACGGCGTTTATTTTTGCGACTCTGCGGGATAACAGAGTTCGCTACTTTCGCCATCTTATTAGCAGCGGGCTTCGCCTGCACGGTGGACCCCGGGCTGCGAACGCACCTCTCTATTATATCTATTAGGTGCGTTCCGCAGACCCTAACATAATATTAGCGCCAGGGTCTGGCTAGTAAAATGGCGGATGACCAGCGTCTAAGGCAGTATATCCAGCAGCTGGAGGGAAGGTTGGCGGCTCTTGAGCGCACAACCTCAGCTGTGGATATTACCGCAGTCGCTGTTCAGGCTGCTAGCGTGGCTGCAGCCAGTTTGTCCTCTGCTACCTCTGTCCCTACATTATCCCACCTCCCGCTTCCTGACAAGTTTGCCGGTGACAGCAAGCAATGTTGGGGATTCGTGAGTCAGTGCTCTATACAGCTCGAGCTTCTGGCTGCACGTTTCCCCATGGACTGGGCACAAGTGGGTTTTGTACTGTCTCTACAATCGGGCAGAGCGTTGGAGTGGGCAACACCGCTGTGGGAGCGTGACGATCGTGTGGTGCGGAGTGCTCCTCGGTTTTTGGAGGCTCTGAAAAAGGTCTTTTTAGGACCTCAGGTCACGCACGATATGGCACTCCAACTACTGACAATGTCACAGGGCTTGTCCATGGTCAGCCAGTTCTCAGTCCAATTTCGGACTTTGGCCTCTGAATTAGAGTGGCCAGATAAAGTTCTTATTCCAGTGTTCTGGAGAGGACTGGCAGACCATGTAAAGGACGCTTTGGCTACCAGGGAGATTCCTGCCACACTGGAGAAACTCATTTCTATATCTACCCGCATCGACCTCCGTTTTCACGAGCGGAGGTTAGAGCGGACCCAGTGTAGGCAGAGGTTTCGGCTGGCACCCACCTTTGCCAAACCTCTGCAATTTCCCGTTCGGGCGTCTGACTCCCCAGAGACCGTGGAGAATACTCGAGTGGAATCTAAGTCTCGGACCACTCGAGTATCCGTGGTCTGTAGAGTGTGTCAGCAGTCAGGACATTATGCCAACCGATGTCCCCAGCGAATAAGTAAACGGTCATGTTCCGTGACCATGGGTGCAGGGTCATTAGACGCGAGGGATTTTGCTCCGAAGATGCTCCTTAAAGGGTTAATCTCTCTAGGTTCATCCACCCTTCCCGCCAAGCTTTGTGTGGACTCTGGGGCAGAGGGGAATTTTATGTCCTCCTCCTTTGCCTCTCGCCATTCCATACCGCTGGTGACGCTCGCCGAGCCAATATCGTGAGAGTGTTGAATGGAGCAATCCTGCCCTCACAAATCACCCACCAGACTGTCACTCTACCTCTGTCTATGTCTCCTTCACATCAGGAGAATATATCCCTTTTTGTCCTTCCTGAGGGAATAGATGAGGTTTTGTTGGGATTACCCTGGCTTCGCCACCACTCTCCCCATATTGAGTGGTCCTCTGGGAGAATACTGAGTTGGGGTGATCATTGCAGAGACAAATGTCTCAGAGAGGACATTCAGGTTTCCACAACGGAGATACCCATAGATCTTGATTCCCTTCCCAAGGTTTATCGGTCATACGCAGACGTATTCTCCAAAAAGGCAGCGGAGACTCTGCCGCCTCATCGCCCTTATGACTGTCCTATAGACCTCTTGCCTGGAACGGAGCCCCCTCGGGGAAGAGTGTATCCTCTCTCTCTTCCTGAGACGGAGGCCATGTCACAATACATCCAGGAAAATCTGGCCAGAGGGTTTATTAGGAAGTCAGTGTCACCAGCAGGGGCAAGATTTTTCTTTGTGCAGAAGAAGTATGGAGAATTACGACCGTGTATAGACTATAGGGGTCTTAACGCCATTACCGTTAAGAACAAATATCCTTTGCCCCTAATATCTGAGCTCTTTGATAGGCTCCGGGGAGCAAGGGTATTTACTAAGCTGGATCTTCGTGGTGCCTATAACCTGATCCGCATCCGTGAGGGGGACGAATGGAAGACGGCGTTCAATACCAGAGATGGACATTACGAATATCTTGTGATGCCCTTCGGGCTCTGTAATGCTCCAGCCATCTTCCAAGATTTCGTAAATGACATCTTCCGGGACATGCTTGCCACCTCTGTGGTAGTCTATCTGGATGACATTCTCATCTTTTCTCCAGATATGAACACCCACCGGAGAGATGTTTGCAGGGTCTTCGACCTCTTGCGGGCAAATTCCTTATATGTGAAGTTGGAGAAGTGTGTGTTTGAGCAGGAGTCTTTGCCATTCCTGGGCTATATCATCTCCACTCAGGGATTGGCTATGGATCCTGCCAAACTACAGGCTGTAATGGATTGGCAAGAACCCCACTCTCTTAAAGCGGTGCAGCGCTTTATGGGGTTCATTAATTACTATCGCCAATTCATTCCCCACTTCTCTACTTTGGTTGCTCCCTTGGTAGCCCTCACCAAGAAAGGAGCCAATCCCAAATTGTGGTCAGAGGAGGTCTCCAAGGCCTTTACTTCAATCAAGTCCCATTTTGCTAGCGCTCCTATCCTACATCGTCCCGAGGTTGATAAGCCTTTTATATTGGAGGTAGATGCCTCGTCCGTTGGTGCTGGAGCAGTCCTTTTTCAAAAGGATGCTCAAGGTCGTAACATCCTTGCTTCTTCTTCTCCAAGACCTTCACACCTGCGGAGAGGAATTATTCCATTGGGGATAGGGAGTTGCTAGCCATGAAGTTGGCCTTTTCTGAGTGGAGACATCTCCTGGAGGGGGCTCGCTTTCCCTTCCAAGTGTTCACTGACCACAAAAATTTGGTCTATTTACAGACCGCCCAGCGGCTAAATTCCCGTCAGGCCAGATGGTCCCTGTTCTTCTCCCGATTCCATTTCACCCTCCATTTTCTCTCAGGGGAGAAGAACATTCGTGCTGATGCTCTGTCTCGCTCCGTGGTGTCCTCTGAGGAGGTGGAGGAGGAGCCTCGGCTGATTGTCCCCACAGAGAGCCTAAGAACTGTGGCCCCGGTTTCGCTTGAGTCTGTGCCTCCGGGCAAGACTTTTGTGCCCATCAATTTGCGACCGGAGGTTCTCTCTTGGGCACACTCGTCCAGGGTGGGTGGACATTTTGGGGCAAAGAGGACATCTGAGTTGCTGGCGAGGACATACTGGTGGCCACATATGGTCCGTGACGTCAGGGAATACGTTCAGGCATGCGTCTCCAGCGACAAGAATAAGTCCCCTCGACAACGGCCAGCTGGGTTACTCTTTCCTTTACCGGTGGCAGACAGGCCCTGGGAGATGGTCGGGATGGATTTTGTGGTTGGCTTACCCAAGTCTCGGGGCTGCACCATCATCTGGGTGATAACCGACCACTTCTCCAAAATGGTGCACTTGGTGCCGTTACCACGGTTACCGTCTGCACGGGCCTTGGCAGCATTATTCATTAGGCATATTTTCCGCCTACACGGTATGCCAGACAAAATTGTTAGTGATTGAGGTCCCCAGTTTGCGTCTCGGTTCTGGAGAGAGCTGTGTCGTTTACTCAGCATTGAGTTGAATCTCTCCTCTGCATACCATCCCGAGACGAATGGGTTGGTAGAGAGGGCCAACCAGACCTTGGTCACATACTTGCGACATTTTGTCTCTGCCAGGCAGGATGACTGGGCATCCTTGCTACCGTGGACTGAGTTTGCTCTAAATAATGCTGTGGCTGACTCCACCGGAGAGACCCCATTCCTCCTGAACTACGGTCAGCATCCGCGGGTACCAGTGCCTATGCCCGTGTCTTCCGCCGATTCCAGGGTGGCAGACTGGGCTTTGGAGGCACGGGACATTTGGGACCGCACTCAGGATGCCATTCAGGCCTCCAAAGAGAGGATGAGGTCTTCGGCCGATGCCCATCGGCGCCCCGCTCCTACGTTTGCTCCGGGTGACCTAGTGTGGCTTTCTGCCCGAAACATCAGGCTACGGGTAGAGTCCACCAAGTTGGCACCTCGCTTTTTGGGCCCCTTTAAAGTTCTTGAGCAGGTGAACCCGGTAGTTTACCGCCTAGCCCTTCCGCGCCTCGCCTTGGTATCACTGACACCTTTCACGTGTCCCTCTTGAAACCCGTGGCCATTTCCCGGTTTTCCGAGTCATCTGCTGGGACGTCGGGTTCATCTACCGACGATCATGAGGTGAACGCCATTGTTGGGTGCAAGATGGTACGAGGCAAAACATTTTATTTGGTGGATTGGAGGGGTTATGGGCCTGAGGATAGATCCTGGGAGCCTGCCGAGTATGTTCACGCTCCGCAGCTCATTGCTGCCTTTGAGCGCAGCGAGGCCCAGAGAAGGGGGGGTAATGTTAGGGTTCGATTTCCCACTGCTGCACAAGGGGAGTCTCGAACCCGTCCCGCTGCGGTCTCCCATTCATCTCTGGCCGCAGTGGAGCCTGCTCAGCAGAGGCGTCGGTCCAGGCGTCTTGCCCACTCCACTACTGGGCAGTGACTTGTTGCTGCCTTTCCTGGATCTGCTATTATAGTCAATGCTGGAGCAGACGTCTTTGGGACTAAGTACTGCATTTTCCCTTCTGAGCATGCCCAGAGTGAGATCTCTCATTGGAGATCAGGGGTCACATGCTCAGGTACTGCAGCAGCTCCTATTGGCCCGCCAGGAAGGCCCTGTTACTACGAGTCTTCTGGAACAGGTTTCTCATTGGTCCTTGTTCCTGGAAGGTCCTGTGGCTGTTGCTATAAAAGGGTAGCATGGCTGGGCCGCTATACGCTAATATCAACCATTGTATGCTATGCGCCAGTGTGATCTCGGCCTTTTGGCTGCGATCGTGTGTCGTGGTCAGAGGGTGCGAGTTTTCCTGGAGTGATCCAGGGGCTTTGCTGGCAGCGTGCTGCTGATTTTCTACTGCGGTATCCGTACCGGCAGTCTGGACTGAGGATGTTCATTAAGAATATGATCCATGTGGTGGTGGAAGGTGGTGAGAAAAACAACCTGGTGTACGTCGTTCGTGACCTGTTGGAGGGAAAGGCTGGAGCCCATCGTCAGGATATCTACAGCGTCAATGAATTCCGGAGTCAAGGTACATATGATGTAACCTTTGTGAATGAGGGATGCTGTTTGACCGTCTTTGAATGGCTCAGAAGTAATGAAGGTGATCCATGCCTGGAGGGAGTGCGGGTGGAGCCCCTGTTTGGGCTCATGGAAAAAGTGGTGACTGTGACTGTGTACAACCCCTATACAGAAGTAGCACTACTGGAGCAGTTCCTGGAGCGGTACTGTGAATACGTGAAGGGAGGGGAGAAGCAGAAAAATGTCTTGGGCATTTTCAACTGCAAGTATGTGTTTCGGGTGAAATTGAAGAAGGACCCAGGTTGTTTGGGAGGTTTCACCCACCCACCAGCGAACTTTTCAGTGGCGGGTCATAGGGGCTTCTTGTCATACCCAGGGCAGCCACTATACTGCAGGAGGTGCTTTCAGTTCGGGCACCTGCTAAACATGTGTAGCAAGGAGTTGGTTTGCCGTAATTGCAAGCAAGAGGGTCATGTGGCGGCTAGGTGTCCGATGCCTCATGAATGTGACAGGTGTGGCAGTTCAGAGCACCTGTATAGAGACTGCCCGTTTGGTGTGCCGAGGAGGTCAACTAGAGAGGAGGAGGAAAGAAAGAGACGTGAGGAGGAGCGGAGGCGGGAGGAAGAAAGGAAGAGAGAGGAGGAGGTTAAGAGGCGGGAGGAGGAGAAGAAGCGGAGGGAAGGCGAAGTCGCCACGCTGCAAAGCGTTGTGAGGGCGCCACCCACTCCTGCCGAGAGACGGAGGGAGAAGCGGCAGGAGGACAAGGAGGCTGAGAGAAGGAAGGAGAAGCAACAGGAGGAAAAGGAGGACAAGGAATTTTGGAAGGCCATAAGGCGAGAGGAGCGTTCATGGCCTAAAAAAGAAGTAAAAAAAGAAGTCCCAGTTGCTGAATCATGGTCAGAATGCCTGATGGATTTCGATATATCTGTGGCAGAGAAGGAGGCTGAGGTTTTAGTTCATGAGTCTGATCCGAGAAATATTGGTGCCTTCACCTCGGAAGAGGACTCAGGAGGGTTAAAGTGTCACAGGGAGGGTGGTGGGGAAAACAGACATTGAGGTGGTGGAAGAAGGAATGGCCCAGAGGAAGACTGGGCAGAAAAAGGCACGGGTGGAGGAATATATGGAGGCCAGCGGCTCGGAAGGCTGCTCGGCACAAATGGTGGAGGAGGACACTGGCGGTACTGGTTAAGTACGTTTTACTTTTCCAGTAGCCAGGTAGGGTTTTTTTGTGTACATAGCTTTGGTCTTTAAGCAATGGCTATCTGTTTTTTTTGTGTGTTTTATGTAATGTGTGTCAAGTTATATCTGTAGGTTGTTTTTGTATTTTTTTTTCCTTTTTTGGCTTTTTTGGACAAGTGTTTTTTTAAGCCTTTTGGTTTGTGTTTAGTATGGGTGTTAGAATTATATCTCAAAATGTGAGGGTTTTTAAAAATAAGTTGCGGCGTGCGGCCATTTTTGAGTTTTTTGCAGCGCAAAATGCGGAAATTTTTTGTTTACAGGAGTGTGGGATTGTGGATGGTGTGAAGGGGAGTGAATGGCCTCATGGTGCGTCTGTGTGGTCAGGGAGTGCATGTAATAGAAATGACGGTGTTGGTTTTTTGGTGAAGGGGCGTAATGTGAGTTTGTGTGACTATATGGTGATTGAGGTTGGGAGATGCGTGTTAGCAAATTTTGAGTTTAGAAATATTCGTTTTAGTGTTATTAATGTGTATGCTCCTGTGAAAAAACAGGAGCGTAAAGTTTTATTTGAATAAATTAAGTTTTTTATTCCAGGTAGAGTGCCTGTTGTGATTGTGGGTGATATGAATGTTGATGTGGGAAAGGTGAATGTGGATGTGTCAAGGAAAGAGTTAATGGACATGGTGAGTGATTTTGGTTTGAGGGATATGCAGAGGGAGTGTAAAGTAACTCCATTGTTAAATACATTTTTTTCTGAGAGTGGGAGGGTGGCGTCTAGACTGGACTATTGTTTTGTTTCAAAAAACCTGATTGCTGTTAGTTATGCACAGGAGAGTGTGCCGTTTTCAGATCATGTGTGTATGAAGTGTGAAGTGGATGTGCATACTGAGGAGGTAACTGGGAAAGGTATATGGAAGCTGAATGTGAGTTTACTGGATGGGTGGAGGTGAGAGAGGAGTATGAGAGACATTATAAGGAGTGGTGTGAGAGCAGAAGTGAATTCAGTAATGTGTGTGAATGGTGGGATTGGGTTAAATGGAAAACCAAGGTTTTTTTAAAAAACTTGGTTACAAGTGTGCAGCTGCTAAGAGAGAAAGGTTTGCTGGGTTGAATGCAAGATTGAGTGTGTTATATAAGCTAAGAGAGGGCGGGATGGATGTGAGTGAAGATTTGTTGAGAGTGAAAAAAGAAGTGAACGAGTTTTTGAGAGAGAGAGGGAGGAGTATTGTGTATAGGGCTAAAATAGAGAACTTGGAAAAGAATGAGAAGTGTTCGCGGTTTTTTTTCAAGAAAGTTTTTGGAAAAAGACAGAGCATGAGTGTTTTGAATGGAGTGGATGGAAATGAAGTGAGTGGTGCGGACTTATGTGAGGAAGTGGCAAAGTTTTATGATGATTTGTATGCAGTGAAATGGAGGGATGAAGGTTTGGAGAGTGATGTGCTGAGTGTTTTGGAAAATAGATTGAATGGGACAGAAAGGGAGAGTTTGATGGGGGAGGTGACGAGTGAAGAAATATGGAAGGTGGTGTGTAGCATGGCGCTGAATAAAACGCTGGGGATGATGGTCTCCCGGTGGAATTTTATCGTGTGATGTGGGATGTGATTGGGAAGGATTTTGTTGATGTATGTAAGTATATGTGGGCGAATGCAGAGGTGGCGAATGGTATGCGTGCAGGAGTGGTTGTGTTGCCAAAAAAAGGTGATTTGAAAAATCTAAAAAACTGGAGGCCGATCACGTTGCTTAATTGTGATTATAAAATCTATGCGAAGCTTTTGGCAAATAGGATGCGTGATGTGGTTGGGAGTGTGGTGGGTGAGGAGCAGTGTTGTTCGGTGCCTGGAAGGCGGTTACATGAGGGTGTGTGTATGCTGAGAGATTGTTTGTGGGACTGTTTGAACCGTAAGAAGGGGGTGTATGTGTTGAGTTTGGATTTTGAGAAGGCGTATGATAGGTTGGCGCATGGTTTTCTGTTTAGAGTGTTGGTGAAGATGGGTTTTCCGGCTGAGTTTGTTGAGAGAGTGAGAAGTTTGTATAAAAATATTTATAGTTGTGTTTTGTTGAATGGGAATGTAGGAGGAGAGTGAATGTGTTTTCCGGTGTACGGCAGGGGTGCCCATTGTCCCCTGTTGTGTTCATTTGCCGATTGAGCCATTGTTGTGTATGTTGAGGAAAGATAAGGTGATTCGGGGTGTGCAAGTGCCAGGGGCGGGGGGGAGGGAGTGGAAGGTGAATGGTTACATGGATGATGTGTGTGTTTTGTCTGATTCAGAGTGTTCGGTGCGTCGTGTGAAGTTGTTGGTATCCGTTTTTTGTGGAGCGTCTGCGTTTAAAGTGAATTGGGAGAAGACTGAATGTAAGATTTTTGGTGGGAGGACTCTGAGCAATGATATTGGGGTGAATGTGGTGAGTGGACCGATAAAGGTGCTGGGTGTGAAATTTTCAGAGAAGTTGGATGGAGAGGAAAGTTGGGTGGATGTGAGAGAGAGAGCGGAGCGCAAGTTAAATTTTTGGAAGATGAGAGATTTGACGTTTTTTGGTAAAATTTTAGTTATTAAGAGTGTGGTGTTACCAATTTTTTTGCATGTTGCGGTGGTTTTTCCACCAGGTTATATGTGTGTTAGAAGATTAAATAGGGTTTTGTTTGTATTTTTTGGCGTTCAAGTATGGAGCGTGCAAGGAGAGAGGTTGTGATGAAGAGAATGGATAAGGGGGGGCTGGGATTCCCAAATTTGAATGTATTTTTTGGCGTGAATATTATGGTGTTTGTATTGGGTGTGATTAGGATGGATGGGAAGTGTGCATGTATGTGCAGGTATTTGTTTAGAAGTTTTCTGTTCCGTTTGAAGTGGCGGGAAAGGGATCTAAGGTGCCCAGTGGCTTTTGAGGTGCCTGTGTGGTATGTGTGGGTTTACAAATTTTTGGTGAAGTATGAATTGTGTGATGTGGATGTGAGGTTGTTAGAGAAGAAGAAAGCGGTATATAGGATGATTGAGTGTAGAGAGATGGAATGTGGTATCTATATGGTGAGAGGAAGTGATGTGCAGAAGGTATGGAAGAAGGTACGTATGGATGGTATGACAAATAGACAGAGCGAGATTGTGTGGCAGTCATTGCATGAGGTGTTACCGGTGAGAGACTTCCAGAGAAACCGGGGTTTAGTGAGGAGTGAGATGTGTCCGAGGAGGGGATGTGGTGGGAGAGAGAGCGTGGTGCATTTGTTTTGGAATTGTCAGTATGCTAGAAATGTGATTTCAGGTTTGGGCCCGTTGTGTAAGGAGTTGTGTGATGTGAATTTTTTGACGTTTGAGTTATTTATGTTTGGGTTGGGTATGTGTGGAGAAAAGGAGAGAGTGTTGTGGTTGATGCTTGCATGTATAAAAGAGGTGTTGTGGGATGTGAGGAACGTGTATGTGTTTAAGAGGAAGGAGATTGAGGTTAAAAATTGTTTAAAAATTGTTTTGGGAAAATTGTATTTTTGTTTTGTGTGTGATAAGAGAAAGAGGGGGGAGGAGGACGCAGAGGGAATTTGGAAAGTTAAAAAGTGGAAACATCTTGTTAATGTGTCTTAGTTTTGTGTTTTTTTGTGCTTGTAAATAAAGTTGGTTTTCCGATGATGATGGGAACAGCTGCTGCATTATGTAAGTGTACACGCTGTTTGGGAGTCGAGTTCCTTATAGTTTTGGTTATCTGACTGTGGAACTTCCCATCTGAGGGAAAATAAAAAAAAAAATAAAAAAAAAAAAAGTCATGCGTGTGTGTGGTTAGGGACCCGGCTGAAATAAGCCACTAGAATACCGACTTAATCGGTGAGGAGTTTGGTGTGCTAGCTGGTCAGGGTCGGTGTCCTAGATACCCTAGATTACCGGCATAACCGGTGAGGAGTTTGATTGCCGTATTCAGGGTCTGGCGTTGAGACGCCATAGATTGCGGGTGACTCCCGCGAGGACATTAGCGCATGACCACGTATTATGCTCGCTTAGCAATTATCCGTGTACCTGAGAGCCTGACAGGACACGGTACTTTTTCTCAGCGGCTCTGTGACGTAACAGGGTTCGCTTTTGACCCTAGACAGCGCCCTAGCATTTTACTTTGCGGCTCACTGAAGTTAAGTGAGTTCGCACCTATCGCCATATAGCGCTGTGGCATCCCGTTAGCGGCTCTGGGATTAACAGAGTTCGCACCTACTGCCACAACGCGCTACGGCGTTTATTTTTGCGACTCTGCGGGATAACAGAGTTCGCTACTTTCGCCATCTTATTAGCAGCGGGCTTCGCCTGCACGGTGGACCCCGGGCTGCGAACGCACCTCTCTATTATATCTATTAGGTGCGTTCCGCAGACCCTAACATTGGATCAGTGGATGTTTTTTTTTCTGCTTTGGGGTTGTTGTATGACGATCCGGATCGTGTTTCATCAGCTGAGACAGAGTTGAGATGTTTGAGACAGGGATGGGGTAATGTGGAAAAATATTGTACTCACTTCCGTAGGTGGTCCACTCAGGTGGGCTGGAACGATTCAGCTTTGAAAAGTTTATTTCTTGCAGGATTAAGTGAAAGGGTTAAAGATTTGCTGATTGCTTATCCTATACCTGGTAACTTGCAAGAGGCTATGCAATTGGCCATACGGGTGGATAGGAGACTGCGTGCAAGGGTTAATGAGAGTAAGTCTGTTTTGTCAGCTCCAGGTTTGGAGCAGGAATGTACTGACATTGCAGAGCCGATGGAAATTGGAGCAATGGCACCTTACTCTCGGGAAAAAGAACGCAGATTTGCTCAAGGTTTGTGTTTCTACTGTGGTAAATCTGAGCATTCATTAAGAACTGTGCGCTTCGAATGAATAAAGAGAAAAAAAAATGAGGTCAGTGTCGCCTGCATAGCTTGTTTAAACAATAAAGGTGTCTTTCTTTCTGCTACCACTGGTGTTGAGGAGGAATTAATGGAGTTTCGGGTATTTGTGGATTGTGGTTCAACTCTCAATGTGATTGATGGGAAATTTTTGGAAAAACTAAAATTAAAACCCATGTGGTGTCTGTGGATGGCTCTCCCTTGAAAAATGTTACTCACCATATCTGTGAATTTCCTCTTACTATTAATGGTGTTCATCAAGAGAATTTGGATTTGGTAGTTTTGAATAATTTGCCCTCACCGGTGATTTTGGGGTTACCCTGGTTAAAATTGCACAATCCGGTACTGGATTGGTCTACCAATGAAATTAAGTCCTGGAGTCCTAAGTGTTATGACAAGTGTTGTAATGGGCGTATTGCTGCTGTAGTTAAGGGGGAGTTACCTGTACCTATTCAGGATTTTTGGAAAGTTTTTTCTGATAAGGAATCGCAGGTATTGCCTCCTCATAGAGATTATGATTGTGCGATTGAATTTGTCCCTGGAGCAACTCTTCCTAAAAGTCGTTTATTTAATTTGACTATTCCTGAGAGAAAGGCTTTGGAGGAATACATACAGACAAGCTTGGCCGCCGGTCACATTAGGCCTTCCAAATCTCCTGTGGCGGTTGGATTTTTTTTTGTTAAAAAAAGGACGGCGGTTTACGGCTTTGTCTAGACTTTCGTGAGATTAATAAGATTACTGTACGCAATCCTTACCCACTGCCATTGATTCCTGATTTGTTTAATCAGTTAGTGGGGGCCAAGTGGTTCTCGAAAATTGATCTTCGAGGGGCATACAATTTGTTGCGCATGAAGGAGGGGGATGAATGGAAGACTGCGTTTAACACTCCACTGGGTCATTTTGAGAATCTGGTCATGCCTTTTGGACTTTCCAGTGCTCAGGCATTTTTTCAGAATCTTATTAATGACATCCTTAGACCTTTGATCGGCAGAAGTGTGGTTGTGTATTTGGATGACATTTTGATTTATTCACCGGATTTGGAGTCTCATTGGAGGAGTGTGCGTGAAGTATTACAGTTACTGAGTGATAATTCACTTTTTGCCAAACTAGAAAAATGTGAGTTCGCT
Source organism: Oophaga sylvatica (assembly GCA_033576555.1). Lineage (NCBI taxonomy): Eukaryota > Metazoa > Chordata > Amphibia > Anura > Dendrobatidae > Oophaga > Oophaga sylvatica. The sequence goes on from JARQOD010004992.1 coordinate 22,678, forward strand.
GTACAGAGACTTAGATTTTTGGGCTACATTGTCTCCAGTGAAGGTTTTGAGATGGACCCTGTGAAAGTGCAAGCTGTGCAGGATTGGCCTAGACCTATTGGTGTGAAATCAATACAGAGGTTTTTGGGGTTCGCCAATTATTATAGAAAATTCATAAAAAATTTTCTGTGATTGCCAAACCTCTGACCGATCTCACCAGGAAAGGTGCGATGCGGTTCAGTGGACTCTGAGGCCATTGAGGCTTTTGTGTTGCTAAAGGAGAGGTTCAGCTCTGCTCCCATCCTTACGCAGCCTGATGTGACTAAACCATTTTTGGTTGAGGTTGATGCTTCTTCTGTGGGAGTCAGCGCGGTGTTGTCTCAGGAAAATACGGATGGAGTACATCCCTGTGCTTTTTTTTCAAAGAAATTTTCTGAGTCTGAACTAAATTATGATATCGGTAATCGGGAATTGTTGGCAATTAAACTCGCATTTGAACACTGGCGTCATTTTTTGGAGGGAGCGGAATTTCCCGTTCAAGTCTTCACCGATCATAAAAATCTGATCTACCTTGATGCTGCCAAACGCTTGAATGCCCGTCAGGCTAGGTGGGCACTGTTTTTCTCACGCTTTAATTTTACCGTTACTTACATCCCAGGTACTAAAAATGTTAAAGCTGATGCTTTGTCTCGCAGCTTTTCTCCTATGGTGGGTACTGAGGAGGAGGAAAACATTTTGCAAGAGGGGGTTGTTATTGCGGTTTTGGACTCCGTGTTGGAAGATGAGATTCTTAAAGCACAGGAGAATGCCCCATCTAACACGCCGCATGGGAGGTTGTTTGTGCCTGGTACCCTGAGGAGAGATTTGTTTGTTGAATGTCATGACTCTCGGTTGGCAGGTCATCCTGGAATCTCTGAGACCAAGAGACTTGTGGGTCGCAGCTTTTGGTGGCCTGGATGGCAGAAGGAAGTCATTAAGTGGGTGCGTCAATCACTGTGTGTGCTAGATCTAAGTCTTCACATACTCCTGCTGCGGGGTTGCTTTGCCCTCTGGAGGTCCCTAGTGCACTTGGACACATTTGGCTATGGACTTTATTACTGACCTTCCCCCCTCTGAGGGTTTCACTGTCATCTGGGTGGTCGTGGACCGTTTTAGCAAGATGTGTCACTTGGTTCCTTTCATCAAATTGCCCTGCGCTAAGACTCTCGCTAAGGCCTTTGTCAAGGAAATAGTCAGACACATGGTGTTCCTACTGACATTGTTTCTGATAGGGGATCTCAGTTTGTGGCTCGTTTTTGGCCGCCTTTTGTGACAGGTTGGGAGTTCATTTGTCGTTTTCATCCGGATATCATCCTGAGTCTAATGGCCAGACAGAAAGGAAAAACCAGGATGTTGAGCAGTTTTTGCGTTGTTTTGTGACTGATAATCAAGAGGGGTGGTCTGAGTTTCTGCCACTTGCTGAGTTTGCTCTTAACAATCATACATCCGCTTCTGCTGGTTGTTCGCCTTTTTTTTTGTTGTACTGGGAGACATCCGTCTTTTGGGTCATTTTCCAAGTTGGGATCGGCTGTACCTGAAGAGGAGAATTTTTCTGGTGTGTTGGAGAGAGTTTGGACTGATGTGCGTGGTAATCTTCAGGAGGCTAACAAAAGATCCAAAGTGTATTTTGATAGAAAACGACAAGAGGTTTTGTTTGCTATTGGTGACATGGTCTGGTTGTCCTCTAAGAATCTGCGCTTGAGGATTCCGTCTAAGAAATTGGGTCCCAAGTTTGTAGGGCCCTTTAAGGTGCTTCAGGTTATTAACCAATCTGCTGTTAAGTTGGAGCTTCCCACCTCCTGGAAGATTAATCCGGTGTTTCATGTTTCTCTCTTGAAAAAAGCTGAGGTCTCAGATGGAGAGTCTCGGCCACTGTTCCCCTGGTGGTGGAGGACGGGCATATGAGATTTCCCGCATCCTAAATTCTAGACGGTATAGAGGGGGTTTGCAGTACCTCGTCGCTTGGAAGGGTTATGGACCCGAGGATAACTCATGGGTGAGGGCGGATGATGTTTCTGCGTCTAGACTTGTCAGAGCATTTCACAAGAGGTTTCCGGATAAGCCTAAGTCCTAGGGGATCCGGAGGATCCTCTTAGAAGGGAGGGTACTGTTAGAACCCTCTTGTTAGATTTTGTTTCAGTTTGCTGGTCACATGACCTTTTTTCCCTATTTAGTCTGGCTCCGCCCTTCTGGCTTTGCTGGACTTCATTGTATTATCTACTCTTAAGCTAGCCGGGTGCTTAGGTGCCTTACTCAGTCAGTTTTGCTTAATCTTAGGATCTCGTAGTAATTTGTTTTCTGTTTAATTTTCCCTGCTACAATTTCTGTTAGGAGGTGTCCACCTTTTCTCCCAGTCCCTAGATCTTGTAGGGATTCCTCCCTCGCAACTATAGGTCTTCGTTCAGACTAGCTGAGGACTTTAGCGGGTCTGGTCGCAGGATCAGGTTCCCCATTACATCGTAGGGATCAAGCTCAGTTTTATTGTAGGGACAGAGTTCCCATCTTTCCTTAGTGCTTGTAGCAGTTCATAACACACCTCCCCCAACTGGGTCAATAATGGCCTCTGAGTCAGAGCCTGTCTCCCTCTCAGTGAGGTTGGATTGAGTTCTGTTGGGAAATGAAAGGGGATTAGAACATGTATGAGGGGTGAGCCTAAACTGCATATGTGTTATGTGGTGTGATGTATGTACTTACGGTCTGAGATCCAGAATAGGTGCAAGAAAACCCAGCCTGTCAAATAAACGCGCGTTGAGGCGGCAGGCTGGGACTGTGAAAGAGAGATCTCTCTCCTTTGTAAGTGCAATACTGGCATTTATTTATTTTTAGTGTCTAATATTTTTGTATGTTGAGGTTGCTATTTAATCTGATTGCACATTAGCACTTTATGTGTCAGCTGGCTAATGATATATTGATAACAGCCATTACTAAGGGATTATTTGGCCTGTTGCAATTTTAGCAACCAGCTTACCTTTTTTTTGTCTTTTACTAGCAGACACATTAGCACCTTTGATTGAGATCTTTTTGGACACCTAGGGGTGTTACAGGATATGTTATTTTTACTATTGATTGCGCTTTTGCACATTTAGATTAAAACTGAAATATCCCTGTTCCCCTATCCTTGCTGGCATTAGGATTGCACAATAGCACTTTTTCATTATTTATTTTTTTTTTGGTAAAATAAATTATTATTTTGATTTATAATCGAATTATACCTAGTTATCTTTATGCTGCTATTATTTATGGAATCAATTGCACAATAGCACTTTCATCATATGGATTAGAATAGTATGCATTTAGATTAAGTAATTTAGTATTAAATTTTCTATTAGTTTTTTGATATAATTTTATATCCTTTTTGTGCAATCAACTTACAATTGTGAGAGAATAATTTATTTCTGCTCCTTTTTCTGCTTGGTGTTGTTACTCTGTATTATTTTTAATTATGTTAAAATAAAATAAAATAATTTTAATTTATTTGGAAGGTGTTTTTTGTGTTATTGATTGAATAGAGTTATATATTGATTGTTTTCCGAATAGGGATATTTTGTGTGTAATAACTGTCAAAGTAAACGTATTTTCTTTTTGTGGTTGCTGATGACCCGCTCTTGGACCTCTGCTGCTATTCCCGCCGGTATTGGTCGCAGATGCTTCTCCATCTTCTCATAACATCATCCACTGCAATGACACATATAATGTAATCAATTAGCTAGCTGCACAAAGCCAAATTCTTCTACATACACGTAATATAGTCATGGGGCCTAGTAGGATGTGACTATACTAACATTTTTAAGCCACAAAAAAACAAAAAAAACATTTTTTGCCCAAATTCAGCGCTATAAATACGCTCTGACCGTTAAGAAGTTTGGAAAAAAATCAAGTAACTTACTGATTCGCTGCTGCTCCTCGCGTGGGCTGTCGCCAAAGTGGGGAAACATCTGCCCACATGCCTCCATGCCACCTCTTTCCTTGCACGGTCTGCATAATGTGCATCTCTTTGGTCCCAAATTTTGGGCCTCTCCTGCACCAACACAATGAACATCTCGACATTGATGAGGGTGGACATCATGGCCGACTCCGTGGAGGCTTTCTTCCGGGATGTCTGGCGCTCTTTTTGAGCTAATTTGCATGTGTCAGCTTCCTCCTGCATGTGTTGCACCATTTCCTGTGAGCTGCAGAAGTCTTGCGTATTTCTCACAAGTCACACGTGTGGTCCGTGTGTAATCTGTTGTTTTCTCGCACCCATAGACTTTCATTGGCATACAACGGGTGTAATACGCGTTCAATCGCAGCATGCTACGGGTGTCTCGCACCGTAAGATACGGCCGAGAAAAATATGCATGATCAGAGCTACCCCATAGAGAAATATTGGTCCGTGTGTAATGCGTGGTTTTCACGCCTCTCACTCGTCCGTATTCCTCCTTACTGTGACGCCGGCCTAAGAGATTAATCATTTAGAGAGAAAAAATAGGTTAAAAAAGCCCCCCAAAAATAGAACAGGTAGAAAAGCACTCAGCAATCCACAATTCAGCGACTCACACCAATTCACACAGGTATTTGTTAAAGGTTTTCCAAATACTTCTTCACTGAATCTCAAGTCACACTTACACCGTTCACACTTGCGCACCAGTCACACTCAGCTCGCTCACATAAAAATGGTGGCGTTGAAAACGTCATCTTGTCCCGCATAAAACGAGTGTCATCAGCGAAAAAATAAAAAAGTTATAGCTCTCAGAATAAAGCGATGCAAAAACAATTATTTTTTCTATAAAATAGTTTTTATTGTCATAAAAATGCCAAAACATAAAAAAGCTATAAATGAGGTATCGCTGTAATCATACTGTCCCGAAGAATAAAACTGCCTTATCAATTTTACTACACGTGGACTGTGTAAACGACCCCCAAAAGAAATTCATGAACTGCTGGTTTTTGTCATTCTGTCTCCCAGAAATCGAAATCGAAAGCGATCAAAAAATAACACGTCATCTTGTCCCGCATAAAATGAGCCGCCATACAGTTTCATCAGCGAAAAAAATAAAAAAGTTATAGCTGTCAGAATAAAGTGATGCAAAAACAATTATTTTTTCTATAAAATAGTTTTTATTATATAAAAGCGCCAGAACATCAAAAAATATAAATGAGGTATTGCTGTAATCATATTGTCCAGAATAATAAAACTTCCTTATCAATTTTACCACACGCGGAATGGTGTAAACGCCCCCCAAAAGAAATTCATGAACTGCTGGTTTTTGTCATTCTGTGTTAGGGATCAAGTTCCCGCTGCTGCACAAGGGGAATCTCGAACCAGTCCCACTGCGGTCCCCCATCTATCTCCGGCCGCAGTGGAGCCTGCTCAGCGGAGACGTCTGTCCCAGCGTCTCGCTCAGTCTAATATTGTGCAGAAGCTTGTTGCTGCCTCTTCTGGTTCCTCTATTATAACCAGTGCTGGAGCAGGCAGTCTTGGGACCAGGGCAAGATCTCCCATTGGAGATCAGGGGTCACATTGCTCAGTTACAGCAGGAAGGTCCTGAAACTGCTTGTGTTCTGGAACAGTTTCTCATTGGTCCTTTTCTGGAAGGTCCTGTAGCTGCTACTATAAAAGGTGCGCATGACCGATCGGCCATGCGCTAGTATCAATTGTGTTATGTGCTTTGCGCCAGTGTGATCATGCACGCATGTGGTTAGGGCTCGGCTGAAATAAGCCCCTAGAATACTGGCACCTCCGGTGAGGAGATTTGTATGCATGTGTTCATGGCTCGGCTGAAATAAGCCCTAGAATACCGGCTACTCCGGTGAGGAGTTGATTGTTTGCGTTGCAGACTGAATGACCACGGACCGCTATCCTCACAGCGGTTATCTGTGTACTCCTGTGGTGTTAACAGGACACAGTCTCTATCTCAGCGTCTATGTCAATGACATAGAAGTAATAGAGCTCACTTATGCCACCATATCCTGTCATCATTACTAGCAGCAGGCTCTGCCTGCACGGTGGACCCCGGGCTGCGAACGCACCCATTATTTATAATTATTTGGTGCGTTCCGCAGTCCCTAAAATTCTGTCTCCCAAAAATCGAAATAGAAAGCGATTAAAAAATATAATGTGCCCGTGAATGGTTCCAATAAAAATGTCAACTCGTCCCGCAAAAAACAAGACCTCAAGTGACTCTGTGGGCCAAAATATGGAAAAGTGATAGCTCTCAAATTGTTGTGATGCAAAACTATTTTTTGCAATAAAAAGCGGCTTTTAGTGTGTGACAGCTGCAAAACTATAAAACCCACTATAAATAGTAAATCAAACCCCACCTTCACCACCCCCTTAGTTAGAGAAAAATAATAAAATTAAAAAACATTTATTTATTTACTTATTTCCATTTTCCCATTAGGGTTATTGATAAGGTTAGGGCTAAAGTTAGGGTTAGTGTTGGGGCCAAAGTTAGGATTCGGGTTGGGGTGAAAGTAAGGGTTAGGGTTGGGGCTAAAGTTAGGGTTAGGATTGGGGCTAAATTTAGGTTAGGGTTGGGGCAAAATTTAGGGTTAGGGTTGGGGCTAAAGTTAGGGTTAGTGTTGGGGCGAAAGTTAGGGTTAGGGTTGGGGCTGGAGTTGGGGTTAGGGTTTGGATTATGGTTATGGTTGGGATTAGGGTTAGGGTTGCTATTAGTGTTAGGGTTGGGATTAGAGTTAGGGGTGTGTTGGTGCTAGGGTTAGGTTTGTGGTTAGGGTTATGGATAGGGTTGGGATTTGTTTTAGGGGTGTGTTGGGGTTAGGGTTGGAGTTATAATTGGGAGGTTTCCAATATTTAGGCACATCAGGGGCTCTCCAAATGTGACATGGCGTCTGATCTCAATTCCAGCTAATTCTACGCTGAAAAAGTCAAACAGTGCTTTTTCCCTACCGAGCTCTGCCATGCGCCCTAACAATGGTTTACCCCACATATGAGGTATCAGAATGCTCAGGACATATTGCACAACAACTTTTGGGTCCAATTATTCCTGTTACCCTTGGGAAAATAAAAAATTGGGGGTGAAAATATTTTTGTGGAAAATATATGATTTTTTTATTTTTACGTCTCTACGTTATAAACTTCTGTGAAGCACTTAGGGTTCAAAGTGCTCACCACTAGTGATGAGTGAACGCACTCGCCACTACTCGTTACTCGCCCGAATATCACTGTACTCGGTGTACTCGGCGAGCATCGGTGCATTTCCTGTATTACTCTGTGGGAACTGGGGTCTCCACCTTGTATTTTTGGCAGACTTCAGAGACCCAATCACGCTGCAGGAAATGTTTGCCAAGCCATGAAATGCCGCAGTCATTTTTTTTTGTGGTCATGCAGTGATTGGCTTGGCCACACAGCATCATCACGAGTATAAGAGACCGGACGCCGCCCTGCTCGCCGCATTCAGCTCTGGATTCAGAGACTGTAGGGAGAGCGGTTGCCGAGATCGGGTCAGATTTGGACATTTCTTAGCCAGTGTGGGGTCTACCATCCTAAACTACTCAAATCCTGATAACCCATCAGTCCTTCTAAGTAGAGATGAGAGACCTTGCCTCCGAGAGGGTCGAGTCGGGTTTCGTGAAACCCGACTTTCTCAAAAGTCGAGTCGAACGAAATTGGCCGACTATCGGGAAAAGTTGAAGGTCCGACTGAAACACGAAACCTAATGCAAGTCAATGGGGAAGCAAAGTCAGCAGGGAGTGGAGGACAGTAAACACACCAACAGTGCCCATTTCAATGCCAACGACATCAATTCTTATTACTTAAGCTTGTCAACCTTAATTTACTTTATAATAATAGTTGCGCATTGAAAACTGGGGGTTATTTGGCTAAAGTTGTGGAGGGGGGTAGGGCTGGCTCCAGGTTTTCGTGTGCCCTGGGAGAAAGAGTGTCAGTAGGACTCTTTAACACATACCACAATTCATGATGCTCCGATACGGCAGAGAAATATAGGTATAGTACAATGCCAAATACTTCACTTCTTACATTACATGACTGATATCTATTTTAAATTCTACAATTGCTCAAAAACCGGACAGTATATTCCTCCATACAGTATTATGGCCACCACATAGTGCGCCATACAGAATAATGAGCACCATATATTGCTCCATACAGAATAATTGGTCCCATATAATGTTCCATACAGTATATGATGAGCTCCACATAATGCTACAGTATAAGATTGTCCCCATATAATGTGCCATACAGTATAGGACGGTCCCCATAGAGTATAATGAGCCCCACATATTGCTCCATACAGCACAATGAGTCGCATATAAAGCTCCATACAGTATATGATGGGCCCCATATATTGCTGCATACAGAATGGGCTCCATATAGTGCTCCATACAGAATAGGCCCCATATGTGCTCCATATGATGCTCCATACCCTATATAATGCTCCATATATAATGGGCCCAATATGATGCTCCAGTGTATGATGGGCCCCATTTATAATGCTCCAGTGTATGATGGGCCCCATGGATGATACTCCAGTGTATGATGGGCCTATATAATGCTCCATATATAATGGGCCCCATATGATGCTCCAGTATATAATGGGCCCCATGGATGATGCTCCAGTGTATGATGGGCCTATTTAATGCTCCATATATAATGGGCCCCATTTATAATGCTCCAGTGTATAATGGGCCCCGTATATGATGCTCCAGTGTATGATGGGCCCCATTTATAATGCTCCAGTGTATGATGGGCCCCATGGATGATGCTCCAGTGTATGATGGGCCTATATAATGCTCCATATAAATGGGCCCCATTTATAATGCTCCAGTGTATAATGGGCCCCGTATATGATGCTTCAGTGTATGATGGGCCCCATTTATAATGCTCCAGTGTATGATGGGCCCCATGGATGATGCTCCAGTGTATGATGGGCCTATATAATGGGCCCCAAATATAATGCTCCTGTGTATAATGGGCCCTATCTATGATGCTCAAGTGTTTGATGGGCCCCATATATAATTCTCCAGTGTATAATGCTCCACATATATTGCTCCAAACATTAAAAAAAATTAAATACCTCTCCTCGCTGGGCACTGCTCTACTCTGGACTCCTCAGCGTCGCCATCTTCCAACTCTCTGCACTTGGACTGTTCAGGCAGAGGGCGTACAGACGTGACGTCATCGCGCTCTCTGACCTGAATGTCACTGTCAGGAAACAGGGAAGACGTCACAGCGGTGAAGCAGGGAGAGGTAAATATTGCAAGTGTTGGGGCCAGGAGCAAACGGGGGGGGCCCACTCGTGGGCGACGGCACTGGCACTGGGCCCCTCATAGTACGCCGGTGTACCTGACGGTGAGTGGGCCCCCCCACCATCAGAGACACCGGCGTACTATGAGGGGCCCTGTGCTAGTGCCTTCGCCCACGAGTGGGCCGCCCCACCTGCTCAGGGCACCGGCACTTGCCCGGGTGTGCCAGGTGCTGACGCCGTCCCGGGGGGTAAAGCCCAGTTAGGGAGGTGGAAAAACTGGCATATGTTCAGGTGTAGGCTGGACGTTCAGCAGCTGCAAATGGAGGAATTGGAGAAGTCGGAGGAAGAAGAGGACAAAGCGAGCCATTTTACTGGCAACCTATGTGTCATCAGGGAAAGGTGGTACAAAGTCCTTTGAAACCCAGGCATGGTTCATTTTAATGAAGGTGAGATCACCAACAATTTGGGTCGACAGCAGGGTCCTTCTTTCTGTCAGGATTGATTCAGCAGCACTGAAGACTCTTTCTGATAGCACACTACCAGCAGGGCAAGCAAGCTCCTGTAAGGCATATTATGCCAATTCAGGCCAGGTGTCCAGTTTACAGGCCCAGTAGTTAAATGTGAATGAACTGTGAGGGAGAACATCGATAGGGGAGGAGAGGTAATTTTGAACCATAGTTGACAACTGCTGTCTCCTGTCTGTTGCAATCGATTCAGTATTACCAGTCGTGTGAGCGTTACTCGAGAAATCAGTCCACAACATGGTCATGAAACCCCTGTCTCCAATGCCACTTCGGCTGTGTGCACCACGAACACCTCTTCCATTTGGCCCAGTACGGCTCGTGGTAGAACCTGCACCGCTGCTGTGTGCTGGGAATGCCTCTAACAAACGGTTTACCAGAGTTGCTTGTTTGTTTGGCAATATTAGCTCTAGGTTCTCCTGTGGCATGATGTTCTGTAATTTGCCTTTATCGTGTGGATCGAGGATGCTGGCCAACCAGTAGTCGTCTTCCTTCATAATTTTGGCAATGCGGGGGTCCCTTTTTAGGATCCGCAAGACATAATCACACATGTGGGCCAATGTTCTATGTGTCAATGATGCACTGTCAGTGGTTGGTGGAGGAGCACTTTCTGCCAAATACACATCCCTCCAGTCACACATAAACCTGTACCTGACCTTGGCAAGCCAACATTTTCTCTTGCCCCCTGAGAAGCATCCTCCTCCCCAAAATATTCATCCCCCTCATCCTCCTCCTCCTCTTCCTCTTCTTCCTCCATCTCATCCAGGACAGTTCCCTGAGCAGACAATGCCTGACTGTCATCAAGGCTTCCCTCCTCCTCCTCTTCCTCCTCCGCTGCAGACGCCTGATCCTTAATCTGCATCAAAGTTTGCATGAGCAGACGCATAAGTGGGATACTCATGCTTATGATGGCTTCGTCTGCGCTTACCAGCCATGTGCATTCCTCAAAACACTGAAGGACTTTACAGAGGTCTTTCAGGTTTGACCACTGTGCACCCAACAACTCGATGTCTGCCCTCAAACTGCCTGCCCGTGTATCCTCCCACAAATGCATTACAGCCTGCCTCTGTTCACACAGCCTCTCAACCATGTGCATGGTGGAGTTCCACTTTGTTGCAACGTCTATGATTAGGCGGTGCTTGGGAAGGTGGAGCGATCGCTGCAGCCTCTGCATACGACTGGAGTCTACGGGCGAGCGACGGATGTGCGAGCACAGTCTTCGCACCTTATGGAGCAGTGCTGTTAATTCCGGATAATTATTTAGGAAGCACTGCACCACCAGGTTCAAGGTGTGAGCCAGGTAAGGTATGTGTCTGAGTTTTGCCAGGGCTATGACCGCCACAAAATTATGGCCGTTATCACTGACTACCTTGCCTGGCGCAAGATGTAGGCTGCCCAGCCATGACTCAGTTTCTCGCTGCAAGTAGTCGGCCAGTACCTCCACGGTGTGTCTGTTGTCGCCCAGACATCACCTTTAAAACAGCCTGCCGACGCTTACCACTAGCTGTTCGATAGTGGGACATCTCGTGTGCAACACTGGCAGCTGTGGATGGAGTGCTCATGCGACTGCGCTCTGTCTATGAGCTTTCGCTTCTGGAGGAAGAGGGTCGAACGCCTACAGCCAACTGTTGCCTATACCGTGGGCTAGGCAGCACTGTCCCACCAGCCACTGTCCCCTGTGGACCCTGCATCCACCACATTAACCCAGTGCGCAGTGATGGACACGTAACGGCCCTGGCCATGCCTACTGGCCCATGCATCTGTTGTGAAGTGCACCTTTAGACTCACTGATTGTTTGAGTGCATGGACAATGCGGTCTTTCACATGCAGGTGGAGGGCAGGGATGGCTTTTCTAGAAAAGAAGTGCCGACTGGGTAGGTCATAGTGTGGGACAGCGTAGGCCATGAGCTCTCGGAACGCTGCGCTTTCAACCAAACGGAAGGGCATCATCTCTAATGAGATCAGTTTTGCAATGTAGGCGTTCAAAGCCAGTGTACGTGGATGAGAGGATGAGTACTTTCTTGTCCTACTCAGAGTGTCTGCTAGGGTGAGCTGGACTTGAGAGCTGCATATGGGGGAACTAGCGGTGGACATGACAGACTGAGAGGGGGTTGCTGATGGTGGTGGTAGTGGTGGTGGTGGTGATGGCCTAGATTCAGTATTTTGTTGCAAAAACATTGTGCTTCCCTGACTGCTTTGGCCTTGCGACGACACTTCAACATTTCTTGCTGGTCTTGTGCTAACCGGTAGGCTTACAATGGGGGAAGTGATGTAGCGTTGCTGGCTACCTTCAGTCGGAGCAGGTGCACATGTGCTACCTGAGGTTTTGTAGTCCGTCCACGCTTGGAAGTGCATGGTGATTAAATGTCTAAGCATGCAACCGGTATTCAAATTTCCGAGATTTTTCCCTAGGCTAAAGGTCCTTCCGCACTTCTTACAGATAACCTCTGCCTCATCAATAGGATTTTGGTCAAAAAAGTGCCACACTGCACTCTTCCTACTATGGGATAAATTTTCAGGGCTTCCACGCTGTGCTAATTTGACCATCTGGCCAAGCTGTCCTGCAACTCTTTTGTTTTTTTTAACATGTTTTTGGACTGCTACGGGCCTACCAGATAACAGCTGCTGCGATGTCGATGTCTGCTGCGGATCCTTCTCCTCTTCTGAGCAATTGCCAGCGGCACCCTCTTCCCCCAATGGATGCCAATCTGGATCAACAACTGGGTCATCCATCACCTCCTCTTCAATTTCATCTGCACCTTCCTTTGTGTCACCGTGTAAGGTGGTATAGTATGCGTGAAGGGGCACCTGAGTTTCATCAGGGTCAGATTCTGGCTCAGTAGACTGCGAGGGCAATGTAGTGCTCTGGGTGAATGTACCAGCAGAATCATCTAGCAGTGGCTGTGCATCAGGGCACTTCTTGTCAGGATCATCTTGGACTTGGGAATTCAGGATTTGACTTGATAACCCAGGCATGGTATGTGAAAAGAGCTCCATGGAGTAATCTGAATTGTGGCCTGCCGCATCCTTCACTTTTGGTGGGGGTGAAGGACACAAGGAAAGGTCTTGTTCCTCACCAGGAGCCTGCACTGACGACTCGGTGCTTGCAGTTTTTGAAACTTCAGAAGAGGAGGCGATAGAGCTGGAGGCTGTTTCATCAATGTAAGCCAAAACCTGTTCCTGATGCTCCGGCTTTAAAAGCAGATTACATACTCCCAGAAAAGGGAGCCTTCCAGGCCTTCTGGAGCCAGATGATGATGCAGGCTCAACACGTCCTGCCTTAGGTGCTATTGTGCTTTTGGCACTACCAGCAGATGCACCACCACCACCATCAGTATCAGCTGGACCCCCACTCCCATGTCCGCGGCCTCTTCCACCATGCTTCCTCTTGTTTGGGAAAATGTACCAAAATTAACAGATATGTAGTATTGTATCAGAAGTGCACAGCTGTATACAGTGAAGGGGAAAATTGTAAATCTCCATATATATTTCCTGAGTCACACACAGACGCTCTCAGGCTCAGTATGGATTAGACCGGACTATAAAAAGCAGAAAAAGGGTACTGTGTCACAAGTGTACAGCTGTATACAGTGTAGGGGTAATTGTAAATCTCCGTATATATTTCCGGAGTCAGACACAGACGCTCACAGGCTCAGTATGGATTAGGCAAAAATATAAAAAGCAGAAAAAGGGTACTGTATCAGAAGATACCAGGTGTATACAGTGTAGGGGTAATTGTAAATCTCCGTATATATTTCCGAAGTCAAACACAGACGCTCACAGGCTCAGTGTGGATTAGACAAGAATATTAAAAAAAAGCAGAAAAATGGTACTGTATCAGAAGATACCAGGTGTATACAGTGTAAGGGTAATTGTTAATCTCTGTATATATTTCCGGAGTCAGACACAGACGCTCTCAGGCTCAGTATGGATTAGACCAGAATATAAAAAGTAGAAAAAGGGTACTGTATCAGAAGTGTACAGCTGTATACAGTGTAGGGGTAATTGTAAATCTCCATATATATTTCCGGAGTCAGACAAAGATGCTCACAGTCTCAGTATGGATTAGACCAGAATATAAAAAGCAGAAAAATGGTACTGTATCAGAAACGTACAGCTGTATACAGTGTAGGAGTAATTGTAAATCTCCGTATATATTTCTGGAGTCAGACACAGACGCTCACAGGCTCAGTATGGATTAGACAAGAATATAAAAAGCAGAAAAAGGGTACGGTATCAGAAGATACCAGGTATATACAGTTTAGGGGTAATTGTAAATCTCCGTATATATTTCTGGAGTCAGACACAGACGCTCACAGGCTCAGTATGGATTAGACCAGAATATAAAAAGCAGAAAAAGGGTACTGTATCACAAGCGTACAGCTGTATACAGTCTAGGGGTAATTGTAAATCTCCGTATATATTTCCGAAGTCACACACAGATAGTCAGCATGTATTTGTCCATGATACTAGCCAGTACACGGTAGTGTGTGAGGAGCATACAGCTCTATACGGTGTGGAAAAAAATGAACGCTTGGTAACTGTGCAGAAAAAAAGAATAAAAGTATTAGTGCTCTGTAAAAAGCAGTCTGCACAGCAGTGTACACACAGCAATACAGCTAGCAGGCACCTATTAACCAGCGCTGCTGCACACAAGAAAATCCTCCTCTGTCTCTGGCAGGCAGCTTAATAACCAGCGCTGCTGAACACAAGAAAATCCTCCCCTGTCACTGCACACTAACTGTACAGCACAATTGCTATCAGCATAAGCACATAAAAACTTCTGTTTACAGCCCTAACTCTCTCGCTACTATTAAACAGCGTCAGCAACCTCTCCCTACTGTTGAGATCGGCAGAAGTAAAATGGCAGTTAGCGGTCAGGGCTTTTATAGACACTATGATGCCCCCCAAAGCAAGCCAATCACTGCAATGCCCTTCTCTAAGATGGTGGTGGACGCTGCCCATGTCATCTCGTTGCCCACAGTGTACGTCCTTGCTCATTGGCTGAAAAAAGGCACCTGCAAGCATTATGGGAATACCGACTTTGGCTCAGGTCGACGAACGCATGGCTGACTTCACGCTATGGTCAGGTTTCGCTCCGCAAATCCCGACTTTGGTGAAAGTTGGCGACTTTTGAATCTGACTGACCTGTTTCGCTCAACTCTACTAAGGACTAATTCCGGAGTATATAGGTTCCGGTGTTAGGCAGGGAGTGAACGTCGCTCTATACACATCAGTGCAAGTCCTGCAGGCACTGTATGTGCGTATATAGATCATCACATACATCAAGAGGGTCCATTCCCTTCCTGACTTCTGTTGCTGCTGCTGTTACCTGTAGGATATATTGGCCATATATAGCTAGCCCCAGGTGTGATTTCACGTAAAAACACCAGTACTTTATATTAAAAAAAAGGTGCACAAATTAGTGGTACTGTTATCTCCATGCCATTTCATGTCTGTGCGTGCCCAACTTGTGGCCAGTGTATGGCAATATTTTTTTGGAGCCCTTGGTGTGATTGCATGTAAAAACCCCAGTACTTTTTATTAAAAAAAAAGTGCACAAGTTAGTGGTACTGTTATCTCCGTCCCATTTCATATCTGTTTAATCATATACAGCTGCATGGATAAAGCATAGGGGATGTGGGTCACACAGCAGGTGTGTGCAACCAAAAAATCACCACTCACAAAAACATGATAATATAAAGGAGAAATAGGAGTCAATGGTGACCAAAAATTGTATCATAAAAGGTAAATATTTATTATAAGGACAATACAGATATAGCACAAAAAACCGTAGAAAAAGACAATGGAAACACATATATGGGACAAGTGCAAATACAGGGAGAGTGCGCTCCTGAAAATGTAACAAATGATCACTTGTGGTGATAATGAATAAACAAAATGTAGCCCAGAAAGGATCATATAAAACACCCCCCACAATGAGGGAGAAAGTAAGGTGCTATAGCTACATAATTATATACCACAAGACGCCAAGCATACTTCATTAAGTGACAAGCACTAATTTTGTAAGGCCAGCAATAGACAGTGCAGCGCTGCCTGATTTAGCAAGAAGTCATGCTCACCGGAAAATAGAAAATACCACAGGAGGGAAGTCACCCCATATAAAAGATGCCACCCCAACGCACGTTTCGTGGCTAACCTGCCACTTTCTCAAGGGGATGATCGTATACTGCACAAAGGACCTTCAAATACCTCCCTTTTCCTGATCACATGATCCAAATTATCGAATGGGAGATGGTATAGAGGCGCATGCGCCGTTGGAGTCGGGCGAGCCCCTAGTAACGGCGGCGTCATGCCCCCAGAAGCGCGCACAGGCACGGAGCCCAAGCGCTAACCCGGACACAAGAAGACGCCCCATCACAGGGGGAGTCACCCAGACCACAACGGGGCATGCGCACACCAAACTCCATGATGGTAGATAAGAATACATGCATTGGTATGAGGCTAAATTACAGTGGTCATAATGTACAGAGATACACAGCAAAAAACAATTCGAATTTATCCAGAACAAATACAAATACAATGTAAGTATAGGTTGTAACATGTAATGGAATCACGTGCAAAAGATTAACACATCGGGAACACATATACATTGTGGCTTGCTATAGCTGTGTTCTCGCTTTTCTTTTCCATTTTTCTTTTTTCTCATATCCACCAAGGAGTATACAGAACAGAGGTAGAAGGCCCAATGATGAATAGAATATAGATATAAACACAACTGTAAAAACATATTTAAAAACAAAAAATTAAAATCAAGAAGGCATCAAACAGAACCAAAGAGGGTATCAGAAGGAAAGGAAGTAATTTATAAAAAAGAGGCAAAATTTAGAGACTCATTAAGGCCATTGGGCACCATTGTGTCAAGCTGAACAATCCAACAGACCTCCATTTGGGCCAAGATTTTTTATAATCCCCACCTCTAACTCCGAGGTGTAAATCTTAACTAGACACTGGGATGTCCTAAAAACTGAGCCCGCTCTGTCTCGCTCGCTGGGTGACTACCCATCCATGACATCAAGACGGTCAAAAAATCTGCGCGATACTCTCGTCCGGAGTCATTACCTTCCACCCCCTACAAATGTCTTTGGCACTCGTGGTCCTACAGTTGGCTTTTTTCTGTGTGGCCATTGCCTTGCGTGCGCCAATGCCCTACGTGCCCTGAATTTCTCCTCCTCTGGTGGTGACAAAACGTTTGACATTCGCCAGCGTATATCCTGCGGCAGCTCGAATGTTATCTATTATGCCACATGTGGCTGCCCGAGGATATATGTTGGCTTAACCACCAGGGAATTGAGAATACGCATCAGGGAACACGTTAGGGACATTGGCGCAGCAAGGGCCATCTCCGATCCCTCGTACTTGAAGACAATCCCTTGTCACTTTAAATACCACCATAACTGTGACGTTACTTCCTTTAAGGTCCGCGGAATCAATATCTTACACCTCGGAGTTAGAGGTGGGGATTATAAAAAAATCTTGGCCCAAATGGAGGCCCGTTGGATTGTTCAGCTTGACACAATGGTGCCCAATGGCCTTAATGAGTCTCTAAATTTTGCCTCTTTTTTATAAATTACTTCCTTTCCTTCTGATACCCTCTTTGGTTCCGTTTGATGCCTTCTTGATTTTAATTTTTTTTTTTTAAATATGTTTTTACAGTTGTGTTTATATCTATATTCTATTCATCATTGGGCCTTCTACCTCTGTTCTGTATACTCCTTGGTGGATATGAGAAAAAAGAAAAATGGAAAAGAAAAGCGAGAACACAGCTATAGCAAGCCACAATGTATATGTGTTCCCGATGTGTTAATCTTTTGCACGTGATTCCATTACATGTTACAACCTATACTTACATTGTATTTGTATTTGTTCTGGATAAATTCGAATTGTTTTTTGCTGTGTATCTCTGTACATTATGACCACTGTAATTTAGCCTCATACCAATGCATGTATTCTTATCTACCATCATGGAGTTTGGTGTGCGCATGCCCCGTTGTGGTCTGGGTGACTCCCCCTGTGATGGGGCGTCTTCTTGTGTCCGGGGCGCGCTTGGGCTCCGTGCCTGTGCGCGCTTCTGGGGGCATGACGCCGCCGTCACTAGGGGCTCGCCCGACTCCAACGGCGCATGCGCCTCTATACCATCTCCCATTAGATAATTTGGATCATGTGATCAGGAAAAGGGAGGTATTTGAAGGTCCTTTGTGCAGTATACGATCATCCCCTTGAGAAAGTGGCAGGTTAGCCACGAAACGTGCGTTGGGGTGGCATCTTTTATATGGGGTGACTTCCCTCCTGTGGTATTTTCTATTTTCCGGTGAGCATGACTTCTTGCTAAATCAGGCAGCGCTGCACTGTCTATTGCTGGCCTTACAAAATTAGTGCTTGTCACTTAATGAAGTATGCTTGGCGTCTTGTGGTATATAATTATGTAGCTATAGCACCTTACTTTCTCCCTCATTGTGGGGGGTGTTTTATATGATCCTTTCTGGGCTACATTTTGTTTATTCATTATCACCACAAGTGATCATTTGTTACATTTTCAGGAGCGCACTCTCCCTGTATTTGCACTTGTCCCATATATGTGTTTCCATTGTCTTTTTCTACGATTTTTTGTGCTATATCTGTATTGTCCTTATAATAAATATTTACCTTTTATGATACAATTTTTGGTCACCATTGGCCCCTATTTCTCCTTTATATTATCATTTCATATCTGTGCGTGCTCAACATGTGGCCAGTGTACGGCAATATTTTTTTTGAGCTCTGTGTATCTTTTCACGTCAAAACACCAGTACTTTTTATTAAAAAAAGTGCACAAATTAGTGGTACTGTTATCTCCGTGCCATTTCATATCTGTGCGTGTTCAATGTGTGGTCCGTGTACGGCAATATTTTTCTGCAGCCCTGGGTGTGATTTCACGTAAAAACACCAGTACTTTAATTAAAAGAAAAGGTGCACAAATTAGTGGTACTGTTATTTCCGTGCCATTTCATGTCTGTGTGTTCTCAACGTGTGGCCAGAGTATCGCAATATTTTTTTTGAGCCCTGTGTGTCTTTTCACTTAAAAACACCAGTACTTTTTATTAAAAAAAAAAAGGTGCACAAATTAGTGGTACTGTTATCTCCGTGGCAGCTCATATCTGTGCGTTCTCAAAGTGTGGCCAGTGTACGTTTTTTTTTATTTAGCCCTGGGTGTGAGTGCACTTAACCCCTTCATGACCCAGCCTATTTTGACCTTAAAGACCTTGCCATTTTTTGCAATTCTGACCACTGTCCCTTTGAGGTAATAACTCAGGAACGCTTCAACGGATCCTAGCGATTCTGAGAATGTTTTTTGTGACATATTGGGCTTCATGTTGCTGGTAAATTTAGGTCGATAATTTTTGTGTTTATTTGTAAAAAAATGGAAATTTGGCAAAATTTTGAAAATTTCGCAATTTTCAAATTTTGAATTTTTATTCTGTTAAACCAGAAAATTATGTGACACAAAATAGTTAATAAATAACATTTCCCACATGTCTACTTTACATCAGCATAATTTTGGAAACAAATTTTTTTTTTGTTAGGAAGTTATAAGGGTTAAAAGTTGACCAGCGATTTCTCATTTTTACAGCAAAATTTACAAAACCATTTTTTTAGGGACCAAATCACATTTGAAGTCACTTTCTATATAGCAGAAAATACCCAAAAGTGACACCATTCTAAAAACTGCACCCCTCAAGCTACTCAAAACTACATTCAAGAAGATAATAATCTTCAGGTGCTTCACAGGAACTAAAGCAACGTGGAAGGAAAAAAATGGACATTTTAATTTTTCCAACAAAAATTTTATTTTAGCATCAATTTTTTCATTTTTCATGGTCAACAGGACAAAATGGATCCTAAAATTTGTTGGGCAATTTCTCCTGAGTACACAGATACCTCACATGTGGTCATAAACCACTGTTTGGGCGCATGGCAGGGCTCAGAAGGGAAGGAGCACCATTTGACTTTTTGAATGGAAAATATGCTGGAATATTTAGCTGTTGCCATGTCGCATTTGGAGAGTCCCTGTGTGCCTAAACATTGGAGCTCCCCCACAAGTGACCCCATTTTGGAAACTAGACCCCCAAGGAACTTATCTAGATGCATAGTGAGCACTTTGAACCCCCAGGTGCTTCACAAATTGATCCGTAAAAAAAAGAAAGTACTTTTTTTTCACAAAAATTTTATTTTAGCCTCAGTTTTTTGATTTTCACAGGACAAAATGGCTCCTAAAATTTGTTGGGCAATTCCTCCTGAGTACATAGATACCTCATATGTGGTCATAAACCACTGTTTGGGCGCACGGCAGAGCCCAGAAGGGAAGGAGCGCCATTTGACTTTTTGAATGGAGAATTAGCTCCAATCGTTAGCGGACACCATGACGCGTTTGGAGAGCCCCTGTGTGCCTATACAGTGAAAAAAAACACATGTGACACCATTTTGGAAACTAGACCTCTTATGGAACTTATCTAGATGTGTTGTGAGCACTTTGAACCCCAAGTGCTTACAGAAGTTTAAAACGCAGAGCAGTGAAAATAAAAAAATCATTTTTTTCCTCAAAAATGATTTTTTTAGCCCACTATTTTTTATTTTCACAAGGGAAACAGGAGAAATTGGACCACAAAAGTTGTTGTGCAATTTGTCGTGAGTACACCAATACCCCATATGTGGGGGGAACCACTGTTTTGGCGCATGGGAGAGCTCAGAAGGGAAGGAGCGCCATTTTGGAATACAGACTTGATGGAATGTTCTGTGGGCGTCATGTTGCGTTTGCAGATCCCCTGATGTGCCTAAACAGTAGAAATCCCCAATAAGTGACCCCATTTTGTAAACTAGACCCCCCAAGAAGCTTATCTAGATGTGTAGTGAGCACTTTGAACACCCAAGTGCTTCACAGAAGTTTATAAACGCAGAGCAGTGAAAAAAAAAAAATCATTTTTGTTTCTCAAAAATATTTTTTAGCCCGCTATTTTTTATTTTCCCAAGGGTAACAGGATAAATTGGACGCCAAAAGTTGTTGTCCAGTTTTTCCTGAGTACGCTCGTGCCCCATATGTAGGGGGGAACCACTGTTTGGGCGCACGGAAGAGCTCAGAAGGGAAGGAGCGCCATTTGACTTTTATTGGAAAATTAGCTCCAATCGTTAGCGGACACCATGTCATGTTTGGAGAGCCCCTGTGTGCCTAAACTTTGGAGCTCCCCCACAAATGACCACATTTTGGAAACAAGACCCCCTAAGGAACTTGTCTAGATGCACAGTGAGCACTTTGAACCCCCAGGTGCTTCAAAGAAGTTTATAACGCAGAGCCCTGAAAATAAAAAATGATTTTTTAGCCCCCTATTTTTTATTTTCACAATGGTTACAGGAGAAATTGGACCGAAGTTGTTGTCCAGTTTGTCCTGAGTACGCTGGTACCCCATATGTGGGGGGTAACCACTGTTTGGGCACACGTCAGGGCTCGGAAGGGACGTAGTGACGCTTTAAAATGCCGACTTGATGGAATGGTCTGCGGGCATCTTGTTATGTTTGCAGAGCCCCTGATGTGCCTAAACAGTAGAAACCCCCACAAGTGACCCCATTTTGTAAACTAAACCCCCAAGGAACTTATCCAGATGTGTGGTGAGCACCTTGAACCCCCACGTGTTTCACAGAAGTTTATAATGCAGAGCCGTGAAAATAAAAAATCATTTTTTCCTCAAAAACTGATTTTTTTAACCTGCAATTTTTATTTTCACAAGGGTAACAGGAGAAATTGGACCCCAAAAGTTGTTGTACAGTTTGTCCTGAGTACACTGGTACCCCATATGTGGGGGGGAACCACTGTTCGTGCACACGTTGGGGCTCGGAAGGGAAGTAGTGACGTTTTGAAATGCTGACTTTGATGGAATGGTCTACGGGCATCATGTTACGTTTGCAGAGCCCCTGATGTGCCTAAACAGTAGAAACTCCCCACAAGTGACCCCATTTTGGAAACTAGACACCGCACTGTACTTATCTAGATGTGCGGTGAGCACTTTGAAACCCCCAGGGCTACATAGAAGTTTATAACGCCCGGGCATGAAAATAAAAAAATCATATTTTTTCCACAAACATGATCTTTTAGTCCCCAATTTTTTTATTTTCTCAAGGGTAACAGGAGAAATTAGACCCCAAAAGTTGTTGTCCAATTTGTCCGGAGTACGCTGATATCCCATATGTGGGAGAAAACTACTGTATGGGCACACGTCGGGTCTCAGAAAGGAAGTAGTGACGTTTTGAAATGCCGGCTTGATGGAATGTTCTGCGGGCGTTGTTGTGAATGGGTTTGAGATGAGTTCTGAGCAGAGGTCCCTCTGGTGGTTACAAGCGGTACTAGTGAAGATTGTGAGGACTGGGAATCAGGTGTTACTGACTGGTCTTATATAAGGGAGTCATTTTCCCATCAGGGTTGCCGGTGATCAATTGTTCTGGTCTGAATCCTTCATTCCAGTTTCCCTTGTAGCCTGCTGTGTCGTGTCTGCATCTCCTGCTACCAGATAAAATTTTTCTTCTTTTTTGTTGTTGCTATATTTTTGCATTTTGTCCTGCACTTCTTTGGGGGCCTTCTGGGTCCCCTCCGGGGGCTTTTGCCCTCTCAGTTTAGTTCAGCCACTGATGTTTGTACATTTGCTTTTTCCAGTTTTTTCAGTGGCTGCTGTTTTGATTTTGTTACACCAGAGAACTAATTTAGGTGGAAGAGGTCGTGTGATCTCAGGTGATTTTGAAATTAGTAGAGTTGGTGTTTTTCAGGGTTTTCTGGGATTGCAGTAAGTACCCTTCCTGTCCTTTTCTATTTAGATAGTTTGGGCCCCAGCGTTTGCTCATTCTATTTTCTTTCTGTGTCAGTATTTCCTCTTGTCTAACCGCCATTACATGTTTGGGGGCTTTCTATTATCTTTGGGGTTCTGCTCCGGGGCAGATAGCTTTCCTATTTCTATCTTTAGGTGTAGTTAGTTTCTCAGGCTGTGACGAGGCGTCTAGGACCAACGTAGGAACGCTCCACGGCTGCCTCTAGTTATGGTGGTTAGTCAGGGTACTGCAATCCCATAGATTCCAACTGCTCTGGTGTATTGCCTTTTTTACCTGCACTCCTCAGCTACCGAAACATAACAGTATCACCGGCCTAAAAATTGAAAATTGTATGGTACTCACAGAAGGGAAAAAATATTGTGATAGAAAAAAGGTTGTCAGAGTTGTCAGAGATATTTTTCTGTTTGTTGCATTTTTTTTTTTTTTTTCCCTCTGTATCTCTGGGTGCTGGGGAGGATCTTTTCTCCCAATGGAGTTTGCACAGTTGTCTGGCCGTGTGGATCAGCTTGCCACTGAGGTTCGGAGTATTGCTATCTATCTTGCTGGGTTGCCTGTTGTGGAACCTAGGATCCCCATGCCAGATTTGTTTTTAGGGGATCGAGCTAAGTTTCAGAATTTCAAAAATAATTGTAAATTGTTTTTTGCCTTAAAATCTAAGTCCTCAGGAAACGCAGCGCAGCAGGTTCAAATTATCATCTCTCTCCTGCGCGGCGATCCTCAGGATTGGGCTTTTTCCCTGATACCCGGGGATCCTGTTTTGAGTGATGTTGATGCGTTTTTTCAGGCTTTGGGGTTATTGTACTATGAGCCTAATGTCACTGATCAAGCTGAAAAAGCATTGTTGGCATTAAATCAGGGGCTTGATGACGCTGAGTTATACTGTCAGAGATTCCGTAGGTGGGCAGTCCTGACCAAATGGAATGACGACGCTTTGGCGGCCCTTTTCCGGAAGGGTCTGTCAGATAATGTAAAGGATGTTATGGTGGGATTCCCTGTCCCCTCTGGTCTCAATGATTCTATGTCATTAGCGATTCAAATTGACAGACGTTTGCGTGAGCGGAGAAGTATGCGTGGAATGGTGTTGCCTTGTGAACCAGCTCCTGAAACCATGCAGTGTGATAGAGTGGTGTCTGGGGCACAGCGTCATGAGTTTCGAAAGCGCAATGGGTTATGTTTCTACTGTGGTGATGCCTCTCATGCTATTTCAGTCTGCCCTAAGCGGGGAAGACGTTTTGCACGCTCAGTTGTCTTGGGTAGTGTTCAGACTAAGTTTTTATTAACTGTCACTCTGATATGCTCTCTGTCCTCATTTTCTGCTCAGGCTTTCGTTGATTCTGGAACAGCTATTAACCTGATGGATTATGATTTTGCTAAACGTTGTGGGTTCCCCTTGATACCCCTACAGAAGTCTATTCCCCTACTGGGGATCGATTCTACCCCTTTGGCTGAGAATAAACCCCAGTTTTCTACTCAGGTGATAATGAGGGTTGAACCTGATCACCAGGAGTGCTGCAAATTTTTGGTTCTATATAATCTGCATGACATTATCGTGCTGGGTTTCCCTTGGTTGCAGTCTCATAATCCTGTTTTGGATTGGAAGTCTGTGTCTGTGCCAGTTGGGGCTGCCAATGTGTTAATACCAACACTCCTGTTTTTTCTGCCTCCCCCCAGGCTCAGGATGTTCCTGACTTTTTGTTTGATTTTTCTGATGTGTTTAGCGAAAGTAAATCTGCATCCTTGCCTCCCCATAGGAGCTATGACTGCGCTATTGAATTAGTGCCGGGTAGTAAATTCCCTAAAGGTCGCCTTTTTAACTTGTCTGTACCTGAACATGACGCTATGCGGTCTTATATCAAGGAATCATTGGAGAAGGGTCATATCAGACCATCCTCTTCACCCTTAGGTGCCGGTTTTTTCTTTGTGGCCAAAAAAGATGGTTCATTAAGGCCGTGTATTGATTATCGTCTCTTGAACAATATTACTGTGAAATATCAATACCCGTTACCCTTGATTTCTGACCTGTTTTCCAGGGTGAAAAACGCTACTTGGTTTACCAAGCTTGACCTCAGGGGGGCGTATAACCTTATTCGCATTAAGCACGGGGATGAATGGAAGACGGCATTCAATACCCCTGAAGGGCATTTTGAGTACCTAGTGATGCCCTTTGGGCTCACTAATGCTCCTTCCGTCTTCCAGTCCTTCATGAATGACATTTTCAGGGATTTTGTGGACAAATTTCTGATTGTTTATTTGGATGATATCTTGATTTTTTCTAATGACTGGGACTCTCATGTGAAACATGTTCGAACTGTGTTCCAGATTTTGAGAGAGAATGCTCTGTATGTGAAGGGATCAAAGTGTCTTTTTGGCGTACAGAGGATCTCATTTCTGGGATTCATTTTGTCCCCATCTGTTATTGAAATGGACCCGGTCAAGGTTCAGGCCATCTGTGATTGGGTCCAACCTACTTCATTAAAGGCTCTTCAGAGATTTTTGGGTTTGCCAATTTTTATCGTAAATTTATTGGTAATTTCTCGGTTATTGTTAAACCATTAACTGATTTGACCAGAAAGGGTTCTGATGTGGTGAATTGGCCTCCTGAGGCAGTCTCTGCATTTCAGGAACTTAAGCAGAGATTCACTTCTGCTCCTGTTCTTCGGCAGCCTGATGTTTCTCTGCCATTTCAGGTGGAGGTTGATGCCTCTGAAATTGGGGCAGGTGCCGTGTTGTCCCAAAAAGATCCAGAGACCTCTAAAAGTAACCCTTGTGCCTTTTTCTCTCGAAAATTTTCTCCTACTGAACGTAATTATGACGTGGGTAATCGGGAGTTATTGGCCATGAAGTGGGCTTTTGAAGAGTGGAGACATTGGCTGGAGGGAGCCAAACATCAGGTGGTGGTCCTTACGGACCATAAGAATCTGGTCTATCTGGAATCTGCCAAGCGACTCAATCCTAGACAGGCCAGGTGGGCCTTGTTTTTCACACGTTTTAATTTTGTGGTTTCCTTTCTTCCTGGCACTAAGAATGTTAAGGCGGATGCCCTCTCGAGGAGTTTCCTTGCGGACTCTCCTGAGTTATCTGATCCTTCTGTTATTTTGAAAGAGGGTGTAGTTCTTTCCGCCATCTCGCCCAATTTGAGACTTGCTCTGGAGGGGTGTCAGGAGGATAGGCCCGAGCGCTGCCCTGTTGGAAAATTGTTTGTCCCGGACCAATGGAAAAAGAGTGTGATGTCTGAGATTCATTGTTCCGCATTGGCTGGGCATCCCGGAATTTTTGGTACCAGAGACTTGGTTAGTCGGTCCTTTTGGTGGCCTACCTTGTCTCGTGATGTCAGGGAATTTGTGCAGTCCTGCGGGACTTGCTCTCGCTCCAAGCCTTGCTCTCGCTCTAGTGGTTTATTGATGCCATTGCCTGTGCCCAAGAGACCATGGACCCATATCTCTATGGATTTCATTTCCGATCTTCCTGTTTCTCAGAGAATGACCACCATCTGGGTAATTTGTGATAGGTTTTCCAAAATGATACATCTTGTGCCATTACCTAAGTTGCCTTCCTCCTCTGAATTGG
Source organism: Oophaga sylvatica (assembly GCA_033576555.1). Taxonomy (NCBI): domain Eukaryota; kingdom Metazoa; phylum Chordata; class Amphibia; order Anura; family Dendrobatidae; genus Oophaga; species Oophaga sylvatica. The sequence continues at coordinate 48,860 of JARQOD010004992.1, forward strand.
TGCCGTTGTTCCTTCAGCACGTGGTTCGTTTACACGGCATTCCTGAGAACATTGTGTCTGACAGAGGAGTCCAGTTTGTTTCCAAATTTTGGAGGACTTTTTGTTCTAAACTGGGTGTTCAATTGTCTTTCTCCTCGGCATTTCATCCTCAGACCAATGGTCAAACTGAGAGAACAAACCAGACATTGGAGACTTATCTTAGATGCTTTGTGTCTGCTGATCAGGATGACTGGGTCTCTTTTTTGCCTTTGGCTGAGTTTGCTCTTAATAATAGGGCTAGCTCTGCCACTTTGATGTCTCCGTTTTTCTGTAATTCTGGGTTTCACCCTCGATTTTCTTCAGGACAGACGGAGGCTTCTGTCTGTCCAGGTGTTGACTCTGTTGTGGAGCGTATGCAACAGATTTGGGACCAGGTAGTGGAGAGGTTGTCCCTCTCTCAGGAGAAGGCCCAGCGGTTTGCTAACCGGCATAGGACTGATGGTCCTCGGTTTAGAGTGGGGGACTTGGTCTGGTTGTCCTCAAAGAATATTCCTATGAGAGTAGCATCTCCTAAATTTAAGCCTAGGTTCATTGGACCTTATAAGATCATGGAGATTATTAATCCTGTTTCTTTTCGTTTGCTTCTTCCAGGGACATTTAAGATCCATAACGTGTTCCACAAGTCCTTGTTGAAGAGGTTTGTTGAGCCAGTGGTTCCTGCTGCTGTGCCTCCTGACCCTGTTTTGGTTGAGGGCAATCTGGAGTATGTGGTTGAGAAAATATTGGATTCTCGTTTTTCTAGACGGAAACTCCAGTATTTGGTTAAATGGAGAGGTTATGGTCAGGAGGACAATTCTTGGGTGTTTGCTTCGGACATCCATGCTAGGAGACTTATCCGTGCGTATCATAGAACTCATCCTGACCGACCTGGTTGCTCAAATGAGGGTTCGGTGACCCCTCCTCAAGGGGGGGGTACTGTTGTGAATGGGTTTGAGATGAGTTCTGAGCAGAGGCTCCCTCTGGTGGTTACAAGCGGTACTAGTGAAGATTGTGAGGACTGGGAATCAGGTGTTACTGACTGGTCTTATATAAGGGAGTCATTTTCCCATCAGGGTTGCCGGTGATCAATTGTTCTGGTCTGAATCCTTCATTCCAGTTTCCCTTGTAGCCTGCTGTGTCGTGTCTGCATCTCCTGCTACCAGATAAGAATTTTTCTTCTTTTTTGTTGTTGCTATATTTTTGCATTTTGTCCTGCACTCTATTGGGGGCCTTCTGGGTTCCCCTCCGGGGGCTTTTGCCCTCTCAGTTTAGTTCAGCCATGATGTTTGTACATTTGCTTTTTCAGTTTTTTCAGTGGCTGCTGTTTTGATTTTGTTTACACCAGAGAACTAATTTAGGTGGAAGAGGTCATGTGATCTCAGGTGATTTTGAAATTAGTAGAGTTGGTGTTTTTCAGGGTTTTCTGGATTGCAGTAAGTACCCTTCCTGTCCTTTTCTATTTAGATAGTTTGGGCCCAGCGTTGCTCATTCTATTTTCTTTCTGTGTCAGTATTTCCTCTTGTCTAACCGCCATTACATGTTTGGGGGCTTTCTATTATCTTTGGGGTTCTGCTCAGGGGCAGATAGCTTTCCTATTTCTATCTTTAGGTGTAGTTAGTTTCTCAGGCTGTGACGAGGCGTCTAGGACCAACGTAGGAAAGCTCCACGGCTGCCTCTAGTTGTGGTGGTTAGTCAGGGTACTGCAATCTCATAGATTCCAACTGCTCTGGTGTATTGCCTTTTTTACCTGCACTCCTCAGCTACCGAAACATAACAGGGCGTCATGTTATGTTTGCAGAGCCCATGATGTGCCTAAACAGTAGAAACTCCCCCCAAGTGACCCCATTTTGGAAACTAGATCCCCCAAGGAACTCCTCTAGATGTGTGGTGAGCACTTTGAATCTCCAAGTTCTTCACAGAGTTTATAACGCAGAGCTGTGAAAATAAAAAAAAATCATTTTTTTTCACAAAAATAATTTTTTAGTCCCCAAATTTTTTTTCCCAAGGGTAAAAAGAGAAATTAGACCCCCAAAATTGTTGTGCAATTTTTCCTGGTACGCTA
>JARQOD010004993.1:0-12500 GCA_033576555.1 Oophaga sylvatica
TGGGGGGGGGGGGGTATTATTCCCCCCAATTGTGCGGTTCTCCCCCTATAAAATGAAGAGGCCTTAAATTTGACCAGAGGTCACCACAACTATGGAGTCACAAGGGGAAAAACAAACCCAAAAAAATCACCTCGCTTGGGAAATTTATTTTGAAATTGGGGGAAAAAAGTTTTTCCCGTCCCCAAAACAGGAAGTTTTTGGGGCTCTCACAACCTGAAATTTTTTCCCTGAAAGGCCCTTGTCCTCCCTCATACCGTAAATGGCCCGGGGACCTCGTTATCAAAAAGACCCCGTCCACAACCCTCACCTCCAAACCCACAATGGGAAGACCAAAACTGGGGAAGGACCAAAACAAACTTAGTCTTCACCAAAGACTAACGCAATAGGCCACACGGGTGTGAAAAATCCCCTTTGGGACCCATAAAAAAAAAGGACGACATACAAACCAGGGATAATCTCCCCCACAAGATCTCCCCCGAGGGGTCAAAATCAAAAAAAGGTAAAAAAAATCCCAAAACCACACGGGGGAAAAAACACCTGCATAGACTAGGACCACCGTAAAAAAGGCGCCATCATAAACCAGACGCCAGGGACCAGACCTGCAGTGCCAGACGTGTCCCCCCCCTTGAAGGGAACTTCCCCCCCCAAATTTTTGCCATATCAAAAAAAATGGCTAATAGGCGTCCCAAAAAAAGCATCTAGTATCAAAAAAAAACCCCCGTTTTCAATAAAAATTTTCCTTTGTAAACTTTGTTTTTTTCGCGCGTACACCGCTGAAAAACAAACAAGGCGTTCAGTTTCACGCAATTAAAGGGGGGCGGCCATGCCAGTGGTTTACCCCAACACGGGCAAAGCATATAATCATACGCGCATGCCTGCTCTTTCCCCTTTTTCCCCCGAAATGACTTTTTCCCTTGGACGATTTCCCGCCAAGGAAAAAGGCGATGCGCTGTACTGAAAAATTTTTTGCCCACGGGGTAAACACACTGCGCGTGTCCCCCCAAAATTTGTTTTCCCAAGCGGAACCCCTGAACGCCGTCGGGGGATTCACAGACGGAAAATACGCAACTGATGCCAGGGCGGGGGGGGGGGTGGGGGAAAAAGGAAACCGCGCCCCCCTGACCTTACCACCGGGATTGTCACGCAAAAAACAAAGTTTAAAATTTAAATTTGAATAAAAAAGGGGGGGGTTCAGGATAAAGATACCTACCGGTATTTTTGTAAGGACCACTTTTCAGCCATATTTTTATCTAAGGCAAATTGGGGGGACACCCTTTTAAAAAAACCCAAAAACAGCCGGCCCTCTAATTTTCTAAGAGCTTTTGGGATTTTCCAGAAAGTTTGGGAAAAAGTCTTGTCTGAAAAACCAAAGTAAACTTTTGGAAAAACAAAACTCTGGGTTTTTGGGAGAAAAAAAGCGGGGTTGCATACAAAAAAACCCAAAAACCTATTTTTAAGAAAGGAGGGAAACAAAACATTGGGGCTTTTTCTGCAAAGGGACCGGGAACGACAAACCCCTTACAGAAAGAATTGGGGGGGGCCATTACTAGATTGAGTGCAAACCCCCTTCCATCACAAGGCATTGAAGATAAGCATGGGGGGTTTTTTCAGCATAAAATTTTCCCAAGCACAACCCAGGGCAAGAATATGGCTTCATAAAAAGCAAATAAAGGGTCCGGGAGTGGCTTCACCAGTCTACAGATCCCCCCCCCCTAAAAAACCCTTTTGGAGGCTTGAAAGTCCGTTTGCCCGTGACAGGCCCAAAACATCACTGCCAAGGAGATTGTGGAGGAATGGCCAAAATACCACCAACAGGTGAAGACCTACAAAAACGTCTGACCTCGTCACCCGCCAAAAGGGAATAACAAAAATTGAAGAACATTTTAAGACCAAAAACTTTTTTTCCACCCGAAATTTCAAAAAAAACTCCCCAACAGACAGGTGATTTTCTGGTTTGTTTTTCCATTGTGACTCCATAGTTGGGGGGACCTCTGATGCACTTCAGGCCTCCCTCATCTTTTTAGGGGGGAAAACCCGAACAATTGGTGCCGAATAAACTCCCCCCCCCCCTGTTAAAAACCCCCCTCCAGACCAAAAAAAATTTAAAAAAAATATTTAAAAAAATTTTTAAAAATAATATAAAATAAAAATTTTTAAAAATATTAAAAATATATAAATTTTTCTCTCTGTTTCCCCCCGAGGTACACCCCCGTTTTTTAATTTCCCTTCCCCCCCCATGGGGCCCCCCCACCCATATATATAAAAAAATATAAAATAAATAAATATCCCTTTTCCCACAAGACCTTCCCCCAAAAAAAATAAACCCCTTTAACTATTTATTTTTAATATATAAATATAATAAATCCCCCCCTCCCCCACAAGGCCCCCCCCAGTAAAACCCGTCCCCTCAAAGGTTACCCCCCCAATAAACCCCTTCCCCGCAGGGGACCCCATATATATCCCCCCCCCAAGATACCCCATTTTTAAAAAAACCCCTCCCCCTACAAGGCCCCCCTCAATTTTAACTCCTCCCCCCAAGTCCCCCCTTATTTTAAATCCCCACAAGGGGAACCCCCCCAAAAAACACACAGTGGTGGGAAGTGTTCCACCCCTTCCCATTCCTTTTTTTTGCATGTTTGTACATAATTTCCGATCCCAAAAAAATGAAAAAAATTTGAGGAAAATCACACAAAATCACAGAAGCCAAAATAAGTCTTTATTTAAGGGGAAAAAAAAACCAAACCCCAGGGGCCTGTTGACGCTTGCCCCTAACCCAATAATTTTTTGGACCCCCCCTTAGCATCAACGCACCCCGCCCGTGATAATGGTAATGGGGCTTGTACATCGCTCCCGGAGGGATTTCAGCCGCCCCGCAAATTATCAATTCACCAATTCAGGTTTTTTTGGGGATGAGCCGCCTTTCCCGTCATTACAGCAGCTCAATCGGGTTAACAGGCTTGACTAGGCCACTCCAGAGTCTATATTTTTTTTTTTTTTCACCAGAGGTGGGCCGCGGGTTTTTTGGATCATTGTCCTGCTGCAAAAACCAAAAGCTTTTCACTTGAGGGCACAAACGGATGGCCGGCATTCCCTTTAGATTTTTGGTACCGCAAATTTCAGGGTTCCTTACCACAGCAAGCTCAACTCCGACACGAAAACTTTTCCCAGACCAACACACACCCCACCCAATTTTATTTTGGGTAAGTTCCTTTTTCTGAAAGGGGTTACTTCACGCCAGTTTAAAAAAGGGAATTTTCGGGGAAAAAAAAATGACCTTTTTGTTTTCTTGCTCACGGGTTTTTGTTTTGGAGTTCTGCCAAAAGGGGTTTTTTCCCTCCTTTCTAGGGGAGTCAGAACATTACCTTAACTGTGGATGGGGCCTGCATCCTTTGGAGTCTTTTGGGGGGCTTTTTTCCTGTCAGATATCGTCACTGCCTTTTGGGGGGAATTTGTTCGCCGGCCACTCCGGGAAGTTTCACCAGGGTTCCGTTTTCGCCTTTGTGGGGTAAGGTCTCACTGTGGTTCACGGGAACTTAAGTTTTAGAAATGGCTTTTAACCTTTCCCAACTGACAGATCCCAAAATTTTTGTTTCTCTTTTGCCCCAAATTTCTGGGATGATGTCAATTTTGAGGAGCTTTTAGTCTACGTTGATTGGGTAGGGATGGGGGGTAAAAAATGCAATACACCAAGATTTAAAACAAAGCTCCCTGAAAAACCACCAAAACAGAGGGGCCGGGAGGTTCCTACTTGGTCTAGACGCCTCGTCCAGCCGAGAAATAACTAACCTAAAAAAAAGAAAGAAAAGCTTCGCCCCGGAAAACCCCCAAAGAACAAAAAAAACCCCCAAAAATGTAATGGGGTTAGACAAGAAGAAATACAGACACAGACAGAAAATAAATAGAAAAAGGGGGCCCAAACTTACTAAATAAAAAGGAAGGAAGGCTTTTTCTGCAATCCCAAAAAACCCTGAAAAACACAACTCTACTAATTTAAAAAAAACCCTGAATAAACACCTCTACCACCTAAATTAGCCTGGTGAACAAAATCAAAACAGCCCCTGAAAAAACTGGAAAAAAAAAAAGTAAAAAAACATCAGGGTGAACAAAGAGGGGCAAAAATCCCCCGGAGGGACCCTAAGGCCCCCACAGAAGTGCAGACAAAATGCAAAAATCAAGCACAAAAACAAAAAGAAGAAAATGCCTTATCTTTAGCAGGAGATGCAGACAGGCACAGCAGGCTACAAAGGAAAAAGTAATCAAGGATTGAGACCAGAACAATTGACACCGGCAACCCGAGGAAGGTGACTCCCTTATAAAAGACCAGTCAGTAACAACCGATTCCCAATCCTCACAATCTTCACTGGACATCAGTACCGCTGTTAACCACCAGAGGGAGCCTCTGCTCGAACTCATCTCAAGTCCATTCCAACAGTACCCCCCCCCTTTGAGGAGGGGTCACCGAACCCCCACTTGAGCAACCAGGTGGTCAGATGAGTTCTATGATACGCACGATTGAGTCTCCTAGATGGAGCCCGAAGCAAACACCCAAAATTTCTTCCGACCATAACCTCCCACTTAACCAAATACTGGAGTTTCCGTCTAAAAAACGAGAATTCAATATTTTCTCACCACAAACTCCATATTTCCCTCAACCAAACAGGGTCAGGAGGCAAACAGTAGAACCACGGCTCAACAAACCTCTCAACAAGGACTTGTGGAACACGTTATGGATCTTAAATGTCCCTGGAAGAAAAAAACGAAAAGAAAAAAGGATTAAGAATCTCCATGATCTTATAAGGTCCAATGAACCTAGTTTTAAAATTTAGAGAACCCCTCTCATAGGAATATTTTTTGAGGACAACCAGACCAAGTCCCCCACTTTAAACCGAGGACCATCAGTCCTATGCCGGTTAGCAAACCGCTGGGCCCCTCCTGGAGAGGGACAACCTCTCCACTACCTGGTCCCAAATCTGTTCATACGCTCCACAACAGAGCAACACTTGGACAGGCAGAAGCCCCGTCTGTCCTGAAGAAAATCGAGGGTGAAACCCAGAATTAAAAAAATGGAGACATCAAAGTGGCAGAGCTAGCCCTATTATTAAAGCAAACTCAGCCCCAAAAGGGAAAAAAGAGACCCAGTCCCTCCTGATCACAGACAAAACATCTTAGATAAGTCCCCCAATGCTGGTTTTTTTCTCTCATTTTACCATTGGTCTGAGGAGAAACGCCAGGAGAAAGACAACGAACACCAACTTAGAACAAAAGGTCCTCCAAAATCTGGAAACAAACTGACTCCTCTGTCAGACACAATGTTCCAGGAATGCCGTGTAAACGAACCACGTGTAAGGAACAAAGGCACCAATTCCCGAGGAGGAAGGCAACTTAGGGAAGGCACAAGATGTATCATCTTGGAAAACCTATCACAAAAACACCCAGATGACAGTCATTCTCTGAGAAACAGGAGGTCGGAAATGAAATCCATAGAGATATGGGTCCAAGGTCTCTTGGGCACAGGCAATGGCATCAACAAACCACTAGAGCGAGAGCAAGGCTTGGAGCGAGAGCAAGTCCCGCAGGACTGCACAAATTCCCTGACATCACGAGACAAGGTAGGCCACCAAAAGGACCGACTAACCAAGTCTCTGGTACCAAAAATTCCGGGATGACCGGCCAACGCGGAACAATGAATCTCAGACATCACACTCTTTTTCCACTGGTCCGGGACAAACAATTTCCCAACAGGGCAGCGCTCGGCCTATCCTCCTGACACCCCTCCAGAGCCAGTCTCAAATTGGGCGAGATGGCGGAAAGAACTACACCTTCTTTCAAAATAACAAAGGATCAGATAGCTCAGGAGAGTCCGCAAGGAAACTCCTCGAGAGGGCATCCGCCTTAACATTATTAGTGCCAGGAAGAAAGGAAACCACAAAATTAAAACGTGTGAAAAACAAGGCCCACCTGGCCTGTCTAGGATTAAGTCGCTTGGCTGATTCCAGATAAACCAGATTCTTATGGTCCGTGAAGACCACCACCTGATGTTTGGCTCCCTCCAGCCAATGTCTCCACTCTTCAAAAGCCCACTTCATGGCCAATAACTCCCGATTACCCACGTCATAATTACGTTCAGTTGGAGAAAATTTTCGAGAGAAAAAGGCACAAGGGTTACTTTTAGAGGTCTCTGGATCTCTTTGGGACAAAACGGCACCTGCCCCAATTCAGGCATCAACCTCCACCGAAATGGCAGAGAAACATCAGGCGCCGTAGAACAGGAGAAGTGAATCTCTGCTTAAGTTCCTGAAACGCAGAGACTGCCTCAGGAGGCCAATTCACCACATCAGAACCCTTTTTGGTCAAATCAGTCATGGTTTAACAATAACAGAGAAATTACCAATAAATTTACGATAAATATTGGCAAAACCCAAAAATCTCTGAAGAGCCTTTAATGAAGTAGGTTGGACCCAATCACAGATGGCCTGAACCTTGACCGGGTCCATTTCAATAACAGAGGGGACAAAATGAATCCCAAAAATGAGATCCTCTGTACGCCAAAAAGACACTTTGATCCCTTCAAATACAGAGAATTCTCTCTCAAAATCTGAATACAGTTCGAACATGTTTCACATGAGAGTCCCAGTCATTAGAAAAAATCAAGATATCATCCAAATAAACAATCAGAAATTTATCCACAAAATCCCTGAAAATGTCATTCATGGAGGACTGGAAGACAGAAGGAGCATTAATGAGCCCAAAGGGCATCACAAGGTACTCAAAATGCCCCTCAGGGGTGTTAAATGCCGTCTTTCATTCATCCCCGTGCTTAATGCGAATAAGGTTATATGCCCCCCTGAGGTCAAGCTTGGTAAACCAAGTAGTGTTTTTCACCCTGGAAAACAGGTCAGAAATCAAGGGTAACGTATATTGATATTTCACAGTAATATTGTTCAAAAGACGATAATCAATACACGGCCTTAATGAACCATCCTTTTTGGCCACAAAGAAAAAACCGGCACCTAAGGGTGAAGAGGATGGTCTGATATGACCCTTCTCCAATGACTCCTTGATATAAGACCGCATAGCGTCATGTTCAGGTACAGACAAGTTAAAAAGGCGACCTTTAGGGAATTTACTACCAGGCACTAATTCAATAGCGCAGTCATAGCTCCTATGGGGAGGCAAGGATGCAGATTTACTTTCGCTAAACACATCAGAAAAATCAATCAAAAAGTCAGGAACATCCTGAGCCTGGGGGAGGCAGAAAAAAACAGGAGTGTTGGTATTAACACATTGGCAGCCCCAACTGGTTACAGACACAGATTTCCAATCCAAAACAGGATTATGAGACTGTAACCAAGGGAAACCCAGCACGATAATGTCATGCAGATTATACAGAACCAAAAATTTGCAGCTCTCCTGATGATCAGGTTCAACCCTCATTATCACCTGAGTAGAGAACTGAGGTTTATTCTCAGCCAAAGGGGTAGAATCGATCCCCAGTAGGGGAATAGACTTCTGTAGGGGTATCAAGGGAAACCCGCAACGTTTAGCAAAATCAAAATCCATCAGGTTAATAGCTGCTCCCGAATCAACGAAAGCCTGAGCAGAAAATGAGGACAGAGAGCATATCAGAGTAACAGTTAATAAAAACTTAGTCTGAACACTACCCAAGACAACTGAGCGTGCAAAACGTCTTACCCGCTTAGGGCAGACTGAAATAGCATGAGAGGCATCACCACAGTAGAAACATAACCCATTGCGCTTTCGAAACTCATGACGCTGTGCCCCAGAAACCACTCTATCACACTGCATGGGTTCAGAAGCAGGTTCACAAGGCAAAACTATTCCACGCATACTTTTCCGCTCACGCAAACGTCTGTCAATTTGAATCGCTAATGACATAGAATCATTGAGACCAGAGGGAACAGGGAATCCCACCATAACATCCTTTACATTCTCTGACAGACCCTTCCGAAAAAGGGCCGCCAAAGCGTCGTCATTCCATTTGGTCAGGACTGCCCACCTACGGAATCTCTGACAGTATAACTCAGCGTCATAAGGCCCCTGATTTAATGCCAACAAGGCTTTCTCAGCTTGATCAGTGACATTAGGCTCATCGTACAATAACCCCAAGGCCTGAAAAAATGCATCAACATCACTCAAAACAGGATCCCCAGGTGTCAGGGAAAAAGCCCAATCCTGAGGATCGCCGCGCAGGAGAGAGATGACAATTTGAACCTGCTGCGCTGCGTTCCCTGAGGACTTAGGTTTTAAGGCAAAAAACAATTTACAATTATTTTTGAAATTCAGAAACTTAGCTCGATCCCCCAAAAACAAATCTGGCATGGAATCCTAGGTTCCACAACAGGCAACCTAGCAAGATAGGTAGCAATACTCCGAACCTCAGTGGCAAGCTGATCCACACGGCCAGACAACTGTGCAAACTCCATTGGGAGAAAAGATCCTCCCCAGCACCCAGAGATAAAGAGGGGAAAAAAAATGCAACAAACAGAAAAATATCTCTGACAACCTTTTTTTTCTTTCACAATATTTTTCCCTCTGAGAGTACAATATAATTTTCAGTTTTGGCCGGTGATACTGTTATGTTTCGGTAGCTGAGGAGTGCAGGTAAAAAAGGCAATACATCAGAGAAGTTGGAATCTATGAGATTGCAGTACCCTGACTAACCACCACAACTAGAGGCAGCCGTGGAGCGTTCCTACGTTGGTCCTAGACGCCTCGTCACAGCCTGAGAAACTAACTACACCTAAAGATAGAAATAGGAAAGCTATCTGCCCCGGAGCAGAACCCCAAAGATAATAGAAAGCCCCCAAACATGTAATGGCGGTTAGACAAGAGGAAATACTGACACAGACAGAAAATAGTATGAGCAAACGTTGGGCCCAAACTATCTAAATAGAAAAGGATAGGAAGGGCACTTACTGCAATCCCAGAAAACCCTGAAAAGCACCAACTCTACTAATTTGAAAAACACCCGAGATCACACGACCTCTACCACCTAAATTAGTTCTCTGGTGTAACAAAATCAAAACAGCAGCCACTGAAAAAACTGGAAAAAGCAAATGTACAAAACATCAGTGGCTGAACTAAACTGAGAGGGCAAAAGCCCCCGGAGGGGACCCTGAAGGCCCCCACAGAAGTGCAGGACAAAATGCAAAAATCAAGCACAAAAACAAAAAGAAGAAAATGTCTTATCTGTTAGCAGGAGATGCAGACACGACACAGCAGCTACAAAGGAAAAAGGAATCAAGGATTGAGACCAGAACAATTGATCACCGGCAACCCTGATGGGAAGGCGACTCCCTTATATAAGACCAGTCAGTAACACCTGATTCCCAATCCTCACAATCTTCACTGGACAGTCCAGTACCGCTTGTAACCACCAGAGGGAGCCTCTGCTCAGAACTCATCTCAAGTCCATTCACAACAGTCTACTTCACTTTGTTAGGCAGGTCCTATTAACGTGGTTTCTTGATTGAGAACAGGTGTGGCAGTAATCAGGCCTGGGTGTGGCTGGGGAACGTGACCTCAGCTTCTCAACAGATGTAATAAACAGTTACTTTATGTTTTAATCACTTTATCACACAGGGCCCTGTAGGTTTGGATTTCTTTTACCCTTCATATTAAAACACCACCATTTAACTCCTTAGTGACAGTCAATTTTTTACATTCTGACCACTGTTACTTTGTGAGGTATTAACTCTGGACCACTTCAACGGATCCCACTGGTTCTGAAAATGCTTTTTGGTAATGTATCGCACTTCATGTTAGTGGTAACATTTCTTTGATAAAACTTATTGTTTATTTATGAAAAAAAAAAAACATTTGGCAAATTTTTTTAAAATTTTGTAATTTCCAAACTTAATTTTTGTGCCCTTAAATCAGAGCAATATGTCAGATATTGCAACAAAACTTACAAAATCATTTTTTTTTTTTTAGGGACCACCTCACATCTGAAGTTAGTTTGACGGGCCTATATGACAAAAAATATCAAAACTGCACCCCTCAAGGAGGTTATTAACCCTTCAGTTGCTTCACAAGAAGTAAAGCAATGTGGAAGGAAAAAATGAACATTTAATTTTTTTCACACAAAAATTACTTTAGACCCAAACTTTTTTATGTTCACTACTGTAACAGAAGAAAATGGACCCCAAAATGTATAGCGCGCTTCCTCCTCAGCACGCCGATGCCCCGCATGTGGGGGAAAGCCGCTGTTTGGGCGCACGGCAGGGCTCGGAAGGGAAGGAGCGCTATTTGATTTTTTTGAATGCAAGTTGGTTAGAATTGATAGCACACCATTTTGGAACCCGCACCCCTCAAGGACTGTGTCCAGGGGGGTTCTTAGCAGTTTCAGCCCACAGGTGCGTCCCAGAATTTGAGGACATTAGGTCGTCACACTGAATAGATCGTCATTAGTGTTGAGCGCTCGTGCTCACTGCTCCGGTCTGCATCGGGAATGCACTGAATATCGCGGGTGTGCGAGTCCCTGCCCCGCAGGTTTTACGGCTGTTAGACACCCCCCAAAAAAAAAAAAAACAACATTTGGGTATCCATGATCCTCGGTGCACCTCCGACCACCCGCTGCAGACGCCAGCAGCGAACACCTGCGCTCAGCACGAGCCGATACATCCGCCATCTTATTGCTTCTTGTGAAAAAAAACAACAATTCTGACTCCAACACAACGAACGGGAAAAATGCAAATGTGTCCTTCTATTTTTTATCTACGGGGCTGATAAAGAGGGGGGGGGCGAGTTACTATTTTTTTCTTTTGATCGAGTCTGGCGGATTGATCAAAAGGAACAACAGGAAAAACTCCCTACTGTCACCTGTGCATGCACTCGCCATTGCATTCCGGTCCGGGGGGAGGCGGGGTGCACGGAGCGGGAGGGTCCGGCGGGGGGGCACACGGAGCGGGAGGGTCCGGCGGGGGGGCACACGGAGCGGGAGGGTCCGGCGGGGGGCACACGGAGCGGGAGGGTCCGGCGGGGGGGCACACGGAGCGGGAGGGTCCGGCGGGGGGCACACGGAGCGGGAGGGTCCGGCGGGGGGGCACACGGAGCGGGAGGGTCCGGCGGGGGGGCACACGGAGCGGGAGGGTCCGGCGGGGGGCACACGGAGCGGGAGGGTCCGGCGGGGGGGCACACGGAGCGGAGGGTCCGGCGGGGGGCACACGGAGCGGGAGGGTCCGGCGGGGGGGCACACGGAGCGGAGGGTCCGGCGGGGGGCACACGGAGCGGGAGGGTCCGGCGGGGGGCACACGGAGCGGGAGGGTCCGGCGGGGGGGCACACGGAGCGGGAGGGTCCGGCGGGGGGGCACACGGAGCGGGAGGGTCCGCGGGGGGGCACACGGAGCGGGAGGGTCCGGCGGGGGGGCACACGGAGCGGGAGGGTCCGGCGGGGGGGCACACGGAGCGGGAGGGTCCGGGGGGGGGCACACGGAGCGGGAGGGTCCGGGGGGGCACACGGAGCGGGAGGGTCGCGGGGGGGCACACGGAGCGGGAGGGTCCGGGGGGGCACACGGAGCGGGAGGGTCCGGGGGGGCCACGGAGCGGGAGGGTCCGGGGGGGCACGGAGCGGGAGGGCCGGGGGGGCACGGAGCGGGAGGGCCGGGGGGGCACGGAGCGGGAGGGTCCGGGGGGGCACGGAGCAGGAGGGTCCGGGGGGGGGAGGGCGGGGACAGGAGGGTCCGGGGGGGGACGGAGCAGGAGGGTCCGGGGGGGACGGAGCGGAGGCCGGGGGGACGGAGCAGGAGGGTCCGGGGGGGGACGGAGCGGAGGCCGGGGGGGGGAGCGGGGGGGGGCGGGCGGGAGGGCGGGGGGGACGGAGCAGAGGGTCCGGGGGGGGACGGAGCAGGAGGGTCCGGGGGGGACGGAGCAGGAGGGTCCGGGGGGACGAGGAGGTCGGGGACGGAGCGGGGGTCGGGGGGGGGGGGCGGAGCAGGAGGGTCCGGGGGAGGAGGGGGCGAGCAGAGGTCCGGGAGGAGGGGGCGAGTCCAGGAGGGTTCGGGGGGGGGACGGAGCATCGGACTGCGGCTGATAAGAGGCGCATCGCCAGTCATTAGGGGGTTAAAGCTGCATTCTGCGATTACAGCGCGATCTGTGTCTAATATTTACAGTTTGGTGATCGGAAACATGAAGAGGAAATCAGGAAGGAGGTGAACACGTCCTCCACACAGCTTCATAAAGAGATAGCCCCTCCCCCACAGGTGACCCCCCCCCATATATATAACCCCTCCCCCACAGGTGACCCCCGCCCATATATATATAACCCCTCCCCCACAGGTGACCCCCCCATATATATAACCCCTTCCCCCACAGGTGACCCCATATCTATCCCCTCCCCACAGGTGACCCCCCCCATATATATAACCCCTCCCCCACAGGTGACCCCCCCCATATATATAACCCCTCCCCCACAGGTGACCCCCCCCATATATATAACCCCTCCCCCACAGGTGACGCCCCCATATATATATACCCTCCCC